>CM038146.1:107489808-107694854 GCA_021437245.1 Aegilops speltoides
GGACATCGCTCAGTTGGACCAACACTCGAAGGAGCACCGCCCGGGGCTAAATAAAGATGACCCTCGGGCTCCGAAACCCAAGGAAAAAAAAGGGCTAGGTGAGGCAAATGGTAAAAGGCAATGTTGGGCCTTGCTGGACAAGTTTTATTCAAAGCGAACTGTCAGGGGGGTCCCATAAATCACCCGACCGCGTAAGGAACGCAAAATCCGGGAACATAACACCGGTATGACGGAAACTAGGCGGCAAGAGTGGAACAAAACACTGCATAAGGCCGAGCCTTCCACCCTTTACCAAGTATATAGATGCATTAATAATATAAGAGATATTGTGATATCCCAACAAGTAAACATGTTCCAACAAGGAACAACATCTCCATGTTCCAACGAGGAACAAACTTCAATCTTCACCTGCAACTAACAACGCTATAAGAGGGGCTGAGCAAAGCGGTAACATAGCCAAACAATGGTTTGCTAGGAATGGTGTCAAAGGTTAGAGGTTCATGGCATTTTGGGAGGCTGACAAGCAAATGGTAGGCATCGTAGCATTGGCATAGCAAAAGAGCGAGCATCTAGCAAGCAAAGATAGAAGTGATTTCGAGGGTATGATCATCTTGCCTGAAATCCCGCAAGGAAGAAGAACGATTCCATGAAGAAGACAGACGGTCGAAGTCGAACGAATCCTCACAACTCCGGAACGAAACCGAAGCTAACGAGAGAAAGCAAACCGGAAAGAAGCAAACAACATAGTAAAGACACAAGCATAAACATGACATGATGCGCAAACAAGTATGATGCATGTCCGGTTTAATGAGGCATGGCATGGCAATATGCACAAACAATACTACAAGTTAAGTGGAGCTCAATATGCAACGAGTTGCATATTGACGAAACACCACATCAATTATTTAGTTTCTCTCTCGGTTATGCTACCAAACAATATTAAATGTTGGTTAACATGGCAAGGGGTGAAGAACAAGTAAACTACACATTTTAGGCAATTTAAATGAGGCCGGAAACAACAAACGACAATTCCGGAAAATCCCCATGTTATTTAGCAATTTAATGGAAACAACAAACATAAACATTTTAAATTTTGTAATCATGATGCGGATGACATATGCAAGTTTTATGCAATATTTATGAAAAGGTTGACATGAGCATTTATGAAGCATTTGTCGCCATGGCGGAACAAAAAGGGTGCCACGGCGACGAAACAAAAAGGGTGCCACGGCGGCGAAAAGGAAATGGTGCCACGGCAACATATCCGAAAATGATGCCACGGCAACATATCGGTTTCGGTACTCATGGAGATACCGGAGCAAAAGGAAACGTGCGGATGCGAGGAACGTGCAAGATGGTGGGGTGATCCCGACTACCGGGTTCCCACGGGTCGGTGGCATGGCAAAAGAGGGACGTCGCAAGGACAATTCGACCACAGTGCAAAACTCGAGCATCTCATACAACCAAGCATGCATTCGTTCACGGGCGGTCGTCATCTCGGGATTATACCTTCGAAGCGTGCATTTACGGAGCGAATCGAGTTCGTAGAGGAAGTAGTCGTTCTCGGGCGTCGAGGGAAGTAGTTGTTCTCGTGTCGACGGTAGTGGTACATATTTTCGTAGATGAACTTGACGCCCACGGGGTCGACGGTAGAGGTACTTGACGCATCACCGGGAGTAGTCGTGCATGCGGGTCTTGACGAATCCGAAGGGGTACTTGACGGAAATCTCGAAGATGGCCTTGGTGTTGCTGGTACTTGGCGTTTCGGTCTGTAGTCGTCCGAGCATCCTTGTGGTCTTGTCGGTGGGGTACTTGGTGAATCCACGCTCGGTGACCATTGAACTTGGCGTCAACAGCAACATGGGCGCGATGCAGAGACCTGGCGCGATGCAGGGGCTGGCTTCGAGCGGGACTTGCAGCAGCAGCGACGGGAACTTGGCACGGCAGACGTTGTGCACGGCAATAACGGGCCGGCCAAAAGAGGCAGAGGCCATGGCAGGGGCAGCGTGCGTTCGTTCTCTGCCTGAACAAGGGCGGCGTGGAGGCAGGAGGGCAATGGCGGCGCCGCAAACTCTGATGATGCAGCACGACGGGGAGGCGCAAGGACGGCTGGGGTGGATGGATCGGCCTCGGGACGCCGGATCCTGGCTGGTGGCGAAGCTCCATGGCGGCAGACGAACTCCTCTGCACTGCGGCTGATGACGACGCAGAGGAGAGCTTGGGGGTTGGGGACGAGGTAGCAGGCCGGTGGCGAGCTCGCCGGCAGCAGATGACAGAGGGGCGGCGCTACTCGAGGCAGAGGCGCCGGAGTTGGTCGCGCTGATGCGGTCGCGGAGGCCGGCTCGAGTAGGGTTCGAGCGCTGCGGGGAGGAAGGGGCGAGGCAGAGGAGGAGCACGGGCGCGGCGAACTTGGAGCAGAGGGAGAGATGGCGGCGGGGTAAACGGAGAGGGGATCGCGCGAGGTGAGACTGAGAGGGGATCGGGCGCGAGGAGGGAGGAGCGTGGGGATCGGGCAGGGGAACTAGGGTTGGAAGGCAGGGGCCGGCTGGGCCTGCTTGGGGATGGATGGGCCGGTCTGGGCTGGCGCGGGAGGTTTGGGAGGCCCAGGCTGCTGGGCTCCTCTATCTCTCGCTCAAAAGGAAAAAAACAAAATAGAGATAAGAAATGAAATAAAATAAAAGAAAGAGAGGGTTAGGGAAAGAATTTGTGCATGGGGACAATTTTCACGGACTCGTAAAAATGAGCTCGATCCAAGAAAAATAGAAAGAGGCATGATTGAAAGATCTAAATTCAAACTCATTTGAATTTAATTCAAATGGGTTTGAACTAGGACTTGATAAAAGGAAGGTCCAAAAATGTTCGGATTTTTGGTGGAGCTCCGGAAAATGATGAAATAATATATGGCAAGGTTGGAGACCAAGAATTAAGATAACAAAGGCATTGGGATTTTTGCAAGTGTGTTATGGTGAATTCCAAATAAATGGAATAATTTTATAATAGCTCCACTAATATCGGG
The DNA here is from genome assembly GCA_021437245.1 of Aegilops speltoides. Taxonomy (NCBI): domain Eukaryota; kingdom Viridiplantae; phylum Streptophyta; class Magnoliopsida; order Poales; family Poaceae; genus Aegilops; species Aegilops speltoides. The sequence goes on from CM038146.1 coordinate 107,492,825, forward strand.
AGGATATATTATAAAGAGAAATCACCATCGTGAATTCCCTCAATTTAAATAGATCAAAAGATCTATGCGGTTTTTAAAAATTAAATGACATGATGGCATGATGACATGATGCAATGCACATGATGCAAGGATGAATGCAACGAATAAAACAAATCACACGACGAATCACGGAATAGCTGGAAGTCTTCTGGATCGTCGGTCTCGGGGTGTTACAGTGAATCATGGATGTTATCGCAGGGTAGTACTGCCTCTACACCGTATACCATACAAAATGGTGTGTATCCGGTTGTGCGATTCAGCGTGGTCCGCAACCCCCATAATATGGAGTCAAGCTCCTTGACCCAGTGTGTATCTGATTCCTTTAAGGATCACACTAGTTTGGGTTTGATGCCACTCATAATAAGATCGTTCGCTCGTTCGACTTGACCGTTTGTTTGGGGGTGATAGATGGAGGCATAATCAAGTTTTATGCCCATTTTGCTGCACCAAGTTTTCACCTCATCGGATGTGAAGTTTGAGCCGTTATCGGTGATGATGCTATGGGGGACACCATAGCGGTGTATGACCCCAGATATAAAGTCTATCACTAGTCCAGATTCGGCCGTTTTAACTGGTTTGGCTTCTATCCATTTGGTCAATTTATCGACCATGACCAACAAGTATTTCTTCTTATGGCTTCCTCCTTTAAGGGGTCCAACCATATCGAGCCCCCAAACCGCAAAGGGCCAGGTTATGGGGATTGTTTGGAGGGCGGTGGGCGGCATGTGGCTTTGATTTGCAAAAGGCTGGCAACCGAAAAAGTGTTGGACAAGGTCTTGTGCGTCTGCCGGGTGTCGGGGCGTGTCTCTCTGTGGCCTCGAGCACCTATGGGGCACTGGGGCCCCTTCTAGTCCGGCAAGGGAGCGGAGGGCGTGCGCAGAGCAGATCGTGGTCGAGCGCGCGGGGGAGACGGGCAATTTTTACCCAGCTTCGGGGCTCTCCGGAGAGATAAAACCCCTACCGCTGCTTTGGTGATTGTATTTGATCTTGCTCGAGCATGCGAGCGTATGGTGGTGTTGTGGGTGTCGAATGGACCGAACCCCTTCTACGTGCGCATGGGACTCCCTTTTATAGTCTGAAGGGGGCACCAACAGGTGGCAGCGTGGGAAGAGGGGTAGAAATGTAAAACGCAGGTTGGTACAACAAGGACCAACAGTGTCCCCTACCTAACTCGACGGCGGGGACAAGGGCATTTAATGCCCATCCGTCGCCCAACAAAGGCAGAGGAGTGACTGCTAATGAGCCACCGTTGCCACGATGGCGTCTCTGTCAGCTCCGCTTGCCACCTCGCTCCGCATGGCTGCGCATTGCCTCGCCACATGCCTCTGGGATGGTCTTGGGGTGACACGTTGTTGGATGCACTGGACTCTGGGTGCCAGCCTTGCCGCGGCAAGTGCCTTGCCGTGGCCCTTCTCTTGTTGTGCCGGCAAGCTTGCTGGCCGTCGGGCCTTGCCGGGACGCGCGGGGCGCCGCGGCAAGTCTTCTGGTGATGCCTTGGTCGGCCTTCCCGACAAGCTACTCTTGCCGGGGCCTTTGTTTCCTTGGCTGATACTTTGTTCTTGAATGGCAGTGATAGGAAGTGGCGGAGGGTCTTGGCGGGCGCCCCCAAGTCTTGCCGCTGGCGCCATGATCGCCTGCAGACAAGTTCGGGGTACTAAGGTACCCCCTACTTTAGTACACCGACAGGAGCCCCCGGGCCTGGGCCATACAGGGCGCCGAGCGTTGTTGGGCCAGGCCCAAAATAGTGCACGGGCACGCGTGGCCTGGGTCCACACAGAATCGGGCTCCGTGCCCACCACGCTCTCCCGCAACGACACGCGTCCATTGCGGCGTCGTGGGAGAGAACGTGGTCAATACTTAATTCCAGGAAATGCATAACGTTCGCATCTCCCGTTTATAAGCAGAGGAAACGGGGCCGTTCCCCCACTTCCGCCACTTGCAGTTCCTTCCTCCGAAAGCTCCGCCGTTCTCCCCCATCTCCTGAATCGAGAGGAAAACAGTGCTCCGCCGCCCGTCGTCGCCGTTGCTTTCGCCCCCGCCATGGCTCCGAAGGCTGGGAAGGCTACGAAGGCCGCGAAGGCTGCGAAGGCTGCGAAGGCCGCGAAATCGGCCGAGGCGCTGGAGCTCAAGGCGTTGCGCAAGAAGCAGGTGCTTTTCCCCCCCCGAGCTTACTCCGGAGGTGTTGCGGGCGGAGTTTTACCTCTTCTGGTCGACAGAAACGCGTGCGCATCCGCAAGACGCCGGTGCTTTCATGAGGTTTAAATCAAGAAGTGCCCCAAAGGGTACTACTTCTTCCTGTGTTCTTCTATTGCGGGCTCTGCCCACCTTTTTCCGATTTCTTTTGCGACATCATGAACACCTACGGGTTTCATCTGCTGATTTCACCCCCAACGCCGCTCGACAATGGCGGTTTCGACACCTCTGCGAGAACTTCGCTGGCATCCTCCCCAATGTGGCCCTTTTTCGTCATTACTTCTCCCCTCGGCCGAGAAAGGAGCCACCGCTGGCGGAATCGCTGGACCTCCCGGATGGGCATGAAGGAAGTGTACTTGTCGGGCGAACTCCGCAGCAAGTGGGACGAGTGGAGGGCGGAGTGGTGTTGATCTGTGATGTCAATCCGCCGTTGTTCACCGAGCTGCGCAAGACTCGGGTGGTGCGCGCAACGATCGAGTGCTCGTCGTTGGACGATGCCAGTCGACGATCGCCACCACCCGAATCCTCCGGCTCGGGCATGCGGACTCACAACAGAGGCGGTTGGCGCGGATTTCCTTCGTCGCCAGACGCTCTCGCAGCGAGGGGAGGCCCGCCGCGTTCAATGCCCGGCAGATTTCATGAGGCTGCGCCAGGCCTCAACTTCAACTTCACGGTCATGGAGCTTGGCGCGATGTCGAGGGAGATGTTCAAGCATGACCCCAATCATCGAGAGTGGTTCGTTGGCGCAGGCGCCGCCCCTTGTGCAACATTTCCAGCGATCGATCGATCGCGTAATGATGCCAGAGTGCGATTCGCATGGGATAAATGCAAACTGGATAGAGCCTGCTGCCGAGGTCGTGCAGCAATTCTTTGATGACTTGTCGGAGGTGGCAGTCAACTCCGACGAGCAGAAACTCCTCACCCGCGCCACCACTGCCGACGAACTAGCGTATATTGCTAGCAGGGCCGAAGAGGCGGCTGCAGCCGCCGCAGCGGGCGAGTTTGGATTTACGTTGGCGGAGGTGGACGCAGCGGCGGCGGCAAACCTTGCCGCCCGGGAAGCACTTGCCGGGGAAGGCGATGGCGAAGGGGAGGTCGAGGCGGGAACAGGTGAGTCCGCCGAGGGCGTGAGCGGCCAGCCGTCTTTGAGTAACCTGCCGCAGGCGGAGCCCACAGCACAGCCCCAATTCCGTCCGAGAAGGCGCCTCCGTCGAGTCGGAGAGCTGGCGGAGGAGCAGGCCGCCCAGCAGCCGCGGCGCCGTGGGACACGTTCTACCGCGGCAAGTACTACAGCTGCGGAGGGTCCTGTGCGCGCCGAGGCGGGTCTTCTCGCCGCCACGCCTGATCTCGCCGCAGCCTCGGCAAGCGCGGAGGAGCCTACCTCCGCCACGTCGCGCTGAGAGGGTACCGGAGTTCGACCTCTCCGCGCTAAGCTCCGACGAGGAGGAGGAGGAGGAGGAGTAAGGCTTTCTTCATACCGTGCTTGTCTTTCTTTTGACTCTTATTATTGTTCGTCTTGTATCTAATCTGTTTTTCTCCAAACCCCTGCCCTGTATCAGGACTTTGGCGGAGAGAGCGGCGAAGAGGGCCAAGGTCCCCGTGGTTAACATTGAGGACGATCCTGCTGTGGCGGCAGAAGATACGTCCGAGACCACTTTGACGGACCCGGTCCCTTCTCCTCGCAGCAGCTCCCAGCACAGCCCCCAGCGTGAGTGCCTCGATTCACTTCCTGTCGCGGGGCGCGCATGGTCGCTTCTTCTTCTGCTGGTATCTTGATTATTGACTCTTTTGTATACAGCGGCAGAACAGGCCTGGCAGGAGCAGTTGGAGGCCGACCCGGAGGTGTCGTCAGCCTCGACTACGCCACCGAGGGCCGACTCCCCGATATGGGAGCCGTCTCCGGCAAGGAAGGGGTCTCCGGCAAGGGGTGGGACCGGTGAGCCCCCGGCGGTGGAGCCCACGATCACAGAGCCCAGCACAGGTGACCCTCCTTGTCGGGGCCTCTCCCTTGGGTCCTGCTGATCTCCCTTTTCCTTCTTTTGGGTATTTGCTTGACTGTCCCTTTCTTTCCCTGCCTTCAGATCCTCCCCTTGGGGACCCGATGGAGGCTGAGTCCGCCGGCGAGGAGGGCGGCCGCGGCAATACTGGGGATGCCGCCGCCGCTGAGGGAGGGGCCGGCGCGGAGGAGCCTGCCAACGAAGAGGCCGCCGGGGCCGCTGGCACAGGGGCCGGCGAGGGGTCCGGTGACCGTACCGACGACGCGGAGGACGCAGGAGCGCAAGGCGCTGCACCGACTGCCGATCCCTCCGCCGCTGATGCAGCACCGGGCTCCGAGGAGCCCCAGCCCGGTGCATACTTGAAAGCCGGCGAGGGCGTATATATCAAGCTCCCCTGGGCATCGAGCTCCAGGGCACCGGTTGAAGGACAGGAGTTTGACGGGGAAATACTTGCCTCTACCGGGCTGTCAGTGGTCGACAGGCCGAGCAGCAGTAGCGGCGAGTCCGAGGAGGAGAAGGTTCGAAGCTGGTGTCACTTATCACGCCCGGCTGCTTAAGCTTGAGTCCCGGAAGCGCTTCGTCGGCAAAAGGGAGCTGATATAGAGAAACATGCGCAAGAGCTCAAGAGCCGCAACCAGGAGGCCCTCCGGTCCATTGCCGAGGAGAGGGCGCAGCTCGACGAGGCGAAGAAGGCGTTCATCCTGGAGAAGGCTAAAGCCGAGGAGCAGCAGAGGCTTGCCGCCGAGGAGCTGTCCAAGCGGGACGGCGAGCTGATACAGAGGAAGGCGTACTTGGACAGCCATGACGAGGAGCTCGCCGTCCGGGAACAGTCACTTGGCGGGGCACTCAAGGATGCGAAGGATGCCGCCGCGGCTGCCGAGGCCGCCAATAAGGAGTTGGGGGAGAAAGTGACGCAGCTGGAGGCGAACGTGACAAGGAAGAACGAGGAGCATGCCGCACTCCAGCGCGATCGCGAGAAGGATGCGCGCGCCCATGGCGATCTGCAAGCCCAGCTCTCCGAGAAGATCAAAGAGCTGAACGCCGCCAAGGACTCGAGCGCTGATCTAGAACTGAAATTGGCCACCTTGACGGAGACACTAGACGCCGCCAAGAAGCGAGAAGATATCCTGAGAAAAGACCTCAAGGACAACGAGGAGCTGCTGACGAGGGCCGCCGAGGCCCAGAACACCTTCAAGACCACGGTGGAGCTCTGGACGGAGGGTCTCGTCAACATCGCCGCGCTCATTGACGAGGAGTTGGCGGAGCTAAACTTGACGGGCTTCGGGTACTCTACAGAGGGGAACCTCCAGCCCAGCGCCAAGCTCACGCTTTTCTTCAAGGATGTGGTGACGGCTCTCCGGCAGCTCCGGGAAAGGATCCCGAAGCAGTTGGCCGCCGAGTCGCGCGCTGTCTGCGCTGGAGTTTTGGAGCAGGTGTTGCTGAAGGTCCTCTTCCGCAACCCGGGCATCGACCTCTCCCGCGTCACCAAGAAGCTGCCGGAGGGCGCTGACGTTGAGGAGCTCAAGGCCATCGTCGCACCCATCGTGGACAAGGTGAACGAGGTTAGTAGGGTCGATGGCGAGCGCGTGGATTAGGCTGCCCTTCTTCTCCCTTTTTCTTGCTGCTGCCATTTTGGTTACGAGAACAATTTCAGTTAGTGCCATAATAAGTCATTCTTGTAATATAACTTAATTCTGGATACTGCTCGTCGTGTTATTCCCTTTACTCTGTTGCATCCCTTGTATGCTTTTTACCCTACGCTTTGAGGAACCTTGCCGGCGTGAGCACGCTCGCTGAGTGCAGGACATCAGCGGCCCGCTGGCGGTGCTGCTTCCGGCAAGAAAACTTGTCGGGACTAGTTGCAGCTCACTCGCATTGTTGAGTGGGCTCGGAAACAACGCAAGGGCGTAACTTAGCCGCGAGTCGATTCCTCCACGCACAGGTTTTCCATACAAGGCACGAACGTTCAAGGGATATAACTTAAAAAATTTAAAATTGATTAGGCTCAAACTTTAGCTACTTAGCTTTTCTGTCTTCTGCATCCCGGCAAAACTAGATTCCCTTGAACGGCGCATGGTCCATACTTAGCACGGGGGCTGCGCCCGGCTTTGTACAAAGGGTTACATGCGACAGCGGCAAGGCTTGTACAAAAAAGGTGGTTGCCGGAATGGGTCCGGCAACCGCGCCTTATGGGTAAAACTTGCGAAGATGCTCTATGTTCCAGGAGTTGCTCACCGGAATGCCCTCTTAGGTCTCAAGGCGGACAGCGCCGGGCCTAGTGACTCGTTTCACCCGATAAAGGCCTTCCCACTTTGGCGTCAACTTGTTTGAATTCTTGGCGGATTGAACACGCCGAAGAACAAGGTCGCCTTCCTCGAAGCTTCTGGCGTTAACCTTGCGGCTATGATAGCGGCGCAAAGCTTGCTGGTAGCGAGCAGCTTGCACAGCAGCCTGAAGACGATCCTCCTCGAGGAGCAGCGCGTCATCTTGCCGCAGCCGCTCTTGCTCAAGCTCATCATAAGCGAGCACTCGTGGCGACCCGTATACGAGTTCCGTGGGGAGAACTGCCTCTGCTCCGTAGACAAGAGCAAAGGGTGTCTCGCCGGTGGCTCGATTTGGCGCCGCCCCGATCGATTAAAGAACCACGGCAGCCGCCGATCCAATTCCTTCCGTAGCCAGCAGCCTGTCGAAAGTTCTGGTCTTGAGCCCGCGCAGCACTTCAGCGTTCGCCCTCTCCGCTTGACCGTTGCTTCTCGGGTGAGCAACAGAAGCGAAGCAGATCTTGGTGCCAAGATCTTGGGCATACTGCATGAAGGTGTGGCTTGTAAACTGTGTGCCATTGTCGGTAATGATCCTGTTAGGGATCCCGAAACGGCAAACAATCGACCTAAAGAACTTGACTGCTGATTGTGCTGTCACCTTCCTCACTGGTTCCACTTCCGGCCACTTTGTGAACTTGTCGATTGCAACGTACAAGTACTCAAAGCCCCCGACAGCCCGGGGGAAGGGGCCGAGAATGTCGAGCCCCCATACCGAAATGGCCAGGACAAAGGGATTGTTTGGAGAGCTTGAGCTGGTTGATGAATCTGTTTGGAATGGAACTGGCACGCTTCACACTTGGTTACTTGTGCAGTTGCGTCCTGGAGGGCTGTCGGCCAGAAGAAGCCTTGCCGGAAAGCCTTGCCGCCAAGTTCTCTTGCGCCAATGTGGTGACCACATATGCCTCCATGTATCTCCGCCAACAGCTCTTGTCCCTCTTCCCGGGAAATGCACTTCAATTTCACTCCATTGAATCTTCTTCTGTACAGTATGTCATCGACAAACTGGTACATACTTGATTGTCGGGCTACTTTTTCCGCTTCTTCTGGCTCCTCGGGAAGTTCTCCTGTTTGAAGGAAGTGGACTATTGGCTGTGCCCAGGTCGGAGCCTGTGGCTCGACGACAAGGACTAAAGGCACAAAGGCTGCTGCGGGGACACCCGCTTCAACGGCAAGGATCTGGGATCCTGCCGGAGCGTGATGTTCCCCGGCAAGTGTGCCTGGACACAGCTTGTCGGGAGTGCATGCCTCAACGATGCGAGCCCTGGGGCTCGTCGGAGGAGACCGCTCCCCAGCTCTTTCTGTGTTGAGCCTGGGAACCTTCTTGGCGGCGGTCTCTGGAAGCCATGCCGGAAAGTGGTCGCCAGCAGGCAATTTCCTCTTCTTACTTTGTCTAGCTGATGGCGTGACAGATGGTTGAGCTAGCTTGAGCACAAAAATCCCTGGTTCCACAGGCAATTTGAGTGCGGCACATTTTGATAGGCTATCTGCAATGTCATTCTGAGTCCTTGGGACATGTTCCATCTGCAGGCCATCAAAATGCTCTTCTAGCTTTCTCACTTCATCAATGTATGCCTCCATCAACGGACCCTGATAATCTTTGTTAACTTGGCGGACGACGAGCTGTGAGTCTCCTCTGACAATAAGCTTCCTGATCCCAAGTTCAGCTGCGATCCTGAGTCCGGCAAGCAAACCTTCATATTCTGCAGTATTGTTTGTTGCTTGCTCTTTGGGAAAGTGCATTTGGACCACGTACTTGAGGTGTTCTCCGGTGGGGGCGACAAGTAGTACGCCCAAGCCGGCGCCTTGCAGCGAGAAGGCACCATCAAAATACATGATCCATTCTTTGCTGACTTCCTTGGCGGGGATGCTCTTTTCTGGAATTTCTTCATCCGGCGCTACGCCCATTCGCTATAAATTCTGCCAAAGCCCGGCTCTGAATTGTTGAAGTACTTTCAAACTTGAGGCCAAAGCTTGACAACTCCAGTGCCCACTCGACAATCCTGCCCGTTGCCTCCGGGTTCTGCAATATCCTCTTCAATGGAAAGCGAGTGACCACTGTGATCTCGTGTGCTTGAAAGTAATGGCGCAGCTTCCTCGAGGCCATGAGGAGGCCGAAAAGCAACTTCTGCACACCAGAGTACCTTGATCTAGCCCCCTGCAGAAGGGAGCTGACAAAGTAAACTGGGCGCTGCACCATCTTCTTCTGTTTTTCTTCTCGTGGCCGCGCAGGCCCATCCTTCCCGGAACCAGAACTTGCCGGATCAGGGTTTGTCGGGCCAGAGCTTGTCGAGGAAGCCCCCTGGTTGTCGTCGGACTCGCTTGCCGCGGCTGCTGGCTCATCATCTGCCTCCCTCTCCGCCACTAACGCAGCACTAACCACTTGATTGGTTGCCGCCAGATATAGCAGTAACTTCTCTTGTGACTTAGGTGCGACAAGCGTTGGGGTGGAGGACAAATATTTCTTCAAGTCTGCGCAGCAGCCTCTCGCTTCGAGTCCACTTCATTGACCCGCCTTTTCAAGATTTTGAAAAATAGCAGGCGCGCTCAGCAGATTTGAAATGAACTCGCCGAGGGCAAGAACGCAGCCGCAAGCCTCCGACGCCTTGACTCGCTTGGGTGCTTCGATTTGCTCAATGGCCTTGATCTTGTCGGGATTGGCTTCGATCCCCCTTTGTGACACAAAGAATCCGAGAAGCTTGCCGGAAGGAACTCCGAACACGCACTTCTCGGGATTCAACTTGAGATTGATCATGCGCAGATTTGGAAAAGTCTCATCCAAATCTTGGACCAGGGTCTCTTTGTCTTTGCTTTTGACCACTATGTCATCCATGTAGGCTTCTACATTTCTGTGCAACTGTGGCTCAAAAGCATGGCTAACTACTCTTGCAAATGTCGAACCAGCATTCTTCAACCCGAAAGGCATCCGTACGAAGCAGTAGGTGCCACACGGAGTAATGAATGCGGTTTTCTCCTCATCCTCTTCTGCCATGAAGATCTGATGATATCCCGAGTAAGCATCAAGAAATGAGAGCAGATCACATCCTGCCGTGGAGTCTACAATCTGGTCAATGCGCGGTAAAGGGAATGGATCCTTGGGGCAGGCTTTATTAAGATCAGTGAAGTCGATGCAAAGCCTCCACTTCCCGTTCGCCTTGCGCACGACTACTGGGTTAGCTAGCCACGTTGGATGCAGTACTCCTCGGACCAGGCCTGCTGCTTCCAACTTCCTGATCTCCTCTGCTATGAACTCTTGGTGCTCTACTGCTTGCTTTCTGACTTTTTGCTTGACGGGCCGCGCGTGAGGGAAGAAGGCAAGGTGGTGCTCGATTACTTCCCTGGGAATGCCGGGGATGTCGGATGGTTGCCATGCAAACACATCGACATTCACCCGCAGGAAAGCAACAAGCGCGCTTTCCTATTTAGGATCAAGCGTCGCACTGATGGTGAAGGTACCACCAGCGCCGTCCTTCTTGGCAGCCACCTTCTTGGTCTTTGGCGAAGTTATCTTTGCCTTCTTGCACTTGCCGGCGGAGCTCGATGGCGCGTCCTCGACGGTAGCGCAGCGCTCCGGGGAGGTGCGCTTGCCGGAGTGGGCACCAGAGCTATCCTTGCCGGACTTGGCCTTCTTCTTCCCCCGGGGAGCTTCGGCGGCAAGTGGCTTGCGCTCTGCCACGGCTGCTGCTTCCCGGTAGATCTTGTCGGTGCAGATAAGCGCATCCTTCTTGTCACCTTGGACAGAAATGACACTTATCGGACCAGGCATCTTAAGCACGTTGTAGGCGTAGTGAGAGGCTGCCATGAACTTGGCGAGCGCAGGACGGCCTAGTATCCCATTGTAGGGCAACGGGATATCAGCAACATCGAATGTGACTTTCTCTGTCCTGAAATTCAGCTCGCTGCCAAACGTCACTGGCAGTGTGATCTTCCCCTTTGGCTTGCTCCTTCCCGGATTTATCCCTTGAAATGTACCAGTTTCTTCGAGCTCGCTGTCAGGGATTTGGAGTTTCTTGAGTACTGCGGAGGAATCCAGGTTCAGGCCGGCCCCGCCGTCAACCAACATCTTCGTGACCTTGAGGTTGCGGATTGTTGGTGAGACCAACATCGGCAAGCACCCGACCGCGGTGACGCGATCGGGATGATCCTCAACGTCGAAGACGATGGGCGTGCCGGACCACTTCAGGGGCTTGCACGACTTGACGGACGGCTCCGCCGCATTCACTTCTCGCGCCCACTGCTTGAGTTGGCGGCGCGAGGCGTGCAGGGAGGCGCCGCCGTCGACGCACAGCACCTCTGTTGCCTTCTGAAACTCTTGGTCGTCAGTCTCATCTTCCTCCATTTCATCTTCCTCATCTTCATCCTCATCCTTGTCGCGACCCCGGGGAGGCCTGTCTCCTTGCCGCGGCTTGGCCTTGCCGCGGTGCCCTCCCCGGACGGGAGGTTTCTTGCCGGATCCTCCGCCGCCTCCCTGGGCCCTCTCCTTGTCGCGGCGCTCGTACTCAGCTTTTTGTAGCTCCGCCATCTGCTCCACTTTCTTGCAGGTTTGGAGATCATGGCCCTTGGTACGGTGGATCTTGCAATACCGCTTGCCGGAGCCATCCTGCTTGTCGGCGGCTACCACGGCCTCGCCGGAGTCATCGGCTTTGGCCTTGTCGGAGCTGCCTCCGTTGCCGGAATGCTCGACCGCTAGCACATCTTTAGCTTTTCTCTTCCTATTGTTCCGCCTCCGGTTCTTCCTTGCCGGGGCGGCGTCCTCACTGTCAGATCCTTCTGCTCCCGCGATCTCTCCGGGGATCTTCCTCCCCTCCTCAGCCCGTGCACACTTGTCGGCCAGAGCATAAAGCTCACTGACATCTCTAATCTTGCACATCGCCATCTCCTCCTCATCCGACGGTTGCGCTGCGCTCGATGGAACGCGCTGATAACCGTGGCAGGGTGGACGCCTGGGATGTTGCGTTGCACTGATCGAATCTCTGATGTACTTGCGCAGGGACTCCCTTCCTTACGGACAAGCAATGCAGGTCGCTTCGCCATGGGGTTTGTGGCCGCCTGTGAAGGCGCCGACAAACTGATGACACAGGTCCGCCCATGAAGAGATGGAGCCGTCCGGCAAGTGCATGAGCCAAGATCTGACGTTAGGCTTGAGCACCAGCGGGAAGTAGTTGGCAAGGATCTTCTCGTCGCGCCCTCCGGTAGCCTGCACCGCGATGGTGTAGATGTTGAGGAACTCTGACGGATGTATCCTGCCATCATACTTCTCGGGCACGTCGGGCTTGAAGTTCTTGGTCTTGGGCCACTGGACTTGCCGCAGCTCACGGGTGAACGCAGGGCAACCTGCCGCGTACGGCAAGTCGCCCGGTTCCCCTGGCGCATGCATGTCGACAGTGGGCCCAGCGCGCTGGTCAGATTGACGTCACGCTTCCCTTCTCCGCTCTATGCGGGTGCGAGCGTCTTCATGTTGCCGTTCTTGGAGAACGTGGTGCTGATCACGGCGAGTTCGCGGGTCCGACGATGCAGTGGAGTCGGCGTCGGGGTTGGCCCGGCGAGCTGGCGATCTTGGCCCTCGGGGCTGGGAGTGCACGGAAGTGGCACCCCCAGCGGTCTTGTCGGCGTTGGCTTGCGCCTGGGCGCCTTGCCGGGGCCTTGATGCGCTCGGTTGCCGGGGCTTGTCGCCGTTGGCGAAGCCGATGAGACTGTATATAGTCATCCTCCAGTCGTCGATCTTGTGCGGCGCCGGAGGGTAGTCCGTATAGCTGGGCTTGGGCCAGCGCTTCTCTCGCTGTCTTGGTGGCGGTGGCAACGAAGCGCGCGAGGAACGGATGTGCTCGGACTCCTAACTGGATTGGGAGGAGCAACCTCGTCCGGGCGATCAGACCTCACTTGCGCCAAAGATGTCTTTGGCGTGCATGCTTGGCCTCGAAAGCGCCCCGCGACCCACCAGCTTGGCCTGCTCCACGCAAGCACGGTGCTAGGAGCACCGGGCGTTGTTGACCTTGCACCTCTGGAAGGGTGCGGCGCTCGCACCGCTGCCGACGCTATGGGCCTTGTTCTGGATCTCGTGGCGACGCGCCCCACCGCCGGGCGCCCGCTCCTCCGCCGGCGTCCACTCCACCGCCGCTTGCTCGGCGGTGGTGGTGGAATTGATGTAGACGGGAGGCCACCACCAAGGCTTCTTCTTTGGTGGCATGTTGACGAAGGTGTTGATGCTGCTGCGAGACCGGATCGATGCTCACGACTCGATGCACTTCGCTCGCACGCCAAAGATGTCGGGCGTGTCTCTCGCGGGCCTCGAGCACCTATGGGGCAATCGGGGCCCTTCTAGTCCGACAAGGAGAAGAGGGCGGCGCAGAGCAGATCGTGGTCGAGCGCTGGGGAGACGGCAATTTTTACCCAGCTTCGGGGCTCTCCGGAGAGATAAAACCCCTACCGCTGCTTTGGTGATTGTATTTGATCTTGCTCGAGCATGCGAGCGTATGGTGGTGTTGTGGGTGTCGAATGGACCGAACCCCTTCTACGTGCGCATGGGCCTCCTTTTATAGTCTGAAGGGGGCACAAACAGTGGCAGCGAGGAAGAGGGGGTAGAAAGGTAAAACGCAGGTTGGTACAACAAAGGACCAACGGTGTCCCTACCTAACTCGACGGCAGGGACAAGGGCATTTAATGCCCGTCTGAGTCGCCCCAACAAAGGCAGAGGAGTAACTGCTAATGAGCCACGGTTGCCACGATGGCGTCTCTGTCACTCCGCCACCTCGCTCCGCATGGCTGCGCATTGCCTCGCCACGCGCTCGGGATGGTCTTGGGGTGACACGCTTTGGATGCGCTGGACTGGTGGCAGCCTTGCGCGGCAAGTGCCTTGCCGCTGCCCTTCTCTTGTTGTGCCGCAAGCTTTGCCGTCGGGCCTTGCCGGACGCTGGGCGCCAAGCAAGTCTTCTGGTGATGCCTTGGTCGGCCTTCCCGGCAAGCTCCTCTTGCCGGGGCCTTTGTTTCCTTGGCTGATACTTTGTTCTTGAATGGCAGTGATAGGAAGTGGCGGAGGGTCTTGGCGGGCGTCCGGCAAGTCTTGCCGCGGGGCGCTGCGACTGCCCGTGCACAAGTTCGGGGTACTAAGGTACCCCCTACTTTAGTACACCGACACCGGGGCTGTCGGCCAGTAGAAACATGTACGGAAGGCCTTGCTTATGAGCGCCCGAGCTGCGGCATGGTGGCCGCCGAGTCCGGCATGAATTTCAGCCAAGAGCTGCCGCCCTTCCTCTTCGGAGATGCATCTTTGGAGCACTCCGGTTGTGCTTTTCTTATAAAGCTCTCCCTCGTGGACTTTGTAGGCTTTAGAGCGCCGCACAATGCAGCATGCCTCATTTTGGTCCTCCGGGAGTTCCTGTCTATTTAAGTATGCTAGGAAGTGTTCCATCCACGGGGCGATGACCGCCATGATCACGTGGGCCGAAGGTGTGATTTCGGTGGCGGAGCCTCCGATTACGTCAGATTGTTCAGGATCTGGGGTTGTATGTGAATCCGGATTAGTATTGCCGAACTCCCCTTCCCATACCACGGATGGCTTGAACAGCCTTTCCAAAAATATATTTGGTGGGACGGGGTCACGTTTAGCGCCGATGCAGGCAAGGATATCCGCCGCTTGATTGTTTTCTCGAACCACATGGTGGAATTTGAGCCCCTCGAATCAAGCTGACATTTTGAGAACGGCATTACGGTAAGCCGCCATTTTCGGGTCCTTGGCGTCAAAGTCTCCATTTATTTGAGATACTGCAAGATTTGAATCCCCACATACTTCGAGACATTGAATGCCCATGGAGACTGTCATCCGAAGACCATGCAACAGAGCCTCATACTCTGCTGCATTGTTGGAGTCCGTGTAAAGTATTTGGAGTACGTACTGGACTATATCTCCGGTGGGGGACGTCAGGACGACGCCAGCCCCTAGACCTGCTAGCATCTCAGAGCCGACAAAGTGCATGATCCAATTGGAGTACGCGCCATACTCTTTAGGGAGTTCAGCTTCTGTCCATTCAGCGACGAAGTTAGCCAGTACTTGCGACTTAATGGCCCGCCGAGGCTTGTATGTTATGTCGAATGGGAGGAGCTCGATAGCCCATTTTGCAATCTGGCCCGTGGCATCGCGGTCTATTTATTTTGTCATTGAGTGGTACTTCGGAGGCCACCGTGATTGAACACTCTTTGAAAGCAGTGTCGTAGTTTTCAGGATGCCATGAAGACCGCGTATGCTATCTTTTGATAATATGGGTACCGTGACTTGCATGGAGTGAGGACAGTGGATACGTAGTATACCGGTTTTGTAATGGGAATTTATGTCCATCTGTCTCTTGTTCGATGACGAGCACTGCGCTTACAACCTGGTCTGTTGCAGCTATGTATAGCAACATGAGTTCGCCGACATTTGGCGCTGCCATAATTGGATTGGTGGCCAAGAGGGATTTTATTTCCTCCAGCCTTGCCGTAGCCGCATCCATCCACTCGAAGTGTTCGATGCATCGAAGAAGGCGATAAAGAGGTAACGCCTTTTCTCCTAATCGGGAGATAAAGCGGCTTAGGGCGGCCACACATCCAGTTAATTTCTAGATTTTTTTGAGGTCTGTTGGGGTAGCCAACTGTGACAGAGCTCGGATTTTAGCCGGATTTGCTTCGATTCCTCTATTGGAGACAATAAAGCCCAAGAGTTTTCCGGCTGGTACGCCGAAAACGCATTTTTCCGGGTTGAGCTTGATGTCGTATGTTCGGAGATTGTCGAACATAAGCCTCAAGTCGTCTATTAATGATTCGACGTGTCTGGTTTTAATGACCACATCGTCTACGTAAGCCTCCACTGTTTTGCCGATTTGTGTTTCCAGGCATGTCTGAATCAGGCGTTGATAGGTTGCACCGGCATTTTTGAGCCCGAAAGGCATGGTGTTAAAACAGAAGGGACCGTATGTAGTGATAAATGCCGTTGCGGCTTGATCGGACTTCGCCATCTTGATTTGATGGTATCCGGAGTATGCGTCAAGGAAACACAATGAATCGTGTCGTGCGGTAGCGTCGATAATTTGATCGATGCAGGGGAGGGGGAAGGGATCCTTAGGGCAAGCCTTATTAAGGTCTTTGAAGTCGACGCATAGGCGCCAGGATTTGTCCTTCTTTGGTACCATCACCAGGTTTGCTAGCCAGTACGGATGTTTTATCTCTCTAATGAATCCGGCTTCAAGGAGCTTGGCTAGCTCCTCTCCCATGGCTTGTCGCTTGGGTTCTGAAAAGCACCGAAGAGTCTGTTTGACTGGCCTGTATCCCTTTAGTATGTTTAGGCTATGTTCGGCCAGCCTGCGTGGGATACCTGGCATGTCTGAAGGATGCTAGGCGAAAATGTCCCAATTCTCGCGCAAGAACTCTCATAGTGTGGCGTCTATATTGGGGAAGGAGCTCCTGACCCAATCTAGAACCTAGGGGCAAAGGAGCTCCTGAGCTTGGCAGCTCGGGCTCCCGTATATTGCCCAATATTTGTGGCCCGCTGCTTGATTCTAGGTTCGGAGCCTGGGCCACGTCCTCCCGTAGACGGGTATCCGGCTCAGAGAGCTCGGGAATCCGGACATAGTCCATCCTCAAAATAGAGGAAGAATTGCCGTTTTGTTCCTCCACCACCGCTATCTGATGGGTGACCGGCGGAGAGTTAATCTCCCTTAGGTCGGGTTTAAGCCCGATCCGATCATAATCTGTAGAGACTCCCAGGGTGGCGATGCGATCCAAGAGTTTGTTCAAGGATGAGAGCTCCATTAGACTGGTGAATTCCGGGCTGACGCGGAGGTTGTTTTTGATGACCTGAGATGTCATCACCGGCGCGGCAGCCGAACGGGCGGCCATGACGAAACCGCCCAGTCGGAGAGTTTGGCCTACAACCAGGGATCCTCCGGAGGTGATGTTATCCTTGATAACAAGGCGAGCCATCAAGCCTTATCGGGATGGCACAGTGGAACTCTCAATGAAAGCACCAATGTCGGTGTCAAAACAGACGAATCTCGGGTAGGGGGCCCCGAACTATGCGTCTAAGGCTAATGCTAACCGGAGGCAGGGGACACGATGTTTTACCCAGGTTCGGGCCCTCTCGATGGAGGTAATACCCTACTTCCTGCTTGATTGATCTTGATGTTATGAGTATTACAAGAGTTGATCTACCACGAGATCGTAGAGGCTAAACCCTAGAAGCTAGCCTATGATTATGATTGTTCTTGTCCTACAGACTAAACCCTCCAGTTTATATAGACACCGGAGGGGGCTAGGGTTACACAGAGTCGGTTACAGAGAAGGAAATCTACACATCCGAATATCCAAGCTTGCCTTCTACGCAAAGGAGAGTCCCATCCGGACATGGGACGAAGTCTTCAATCTTGTATCTTCATAGTCCAACAATCCAGCTAAAGTATATAGTCCGGCTGTCCGAGGACCCCTTAATCCAGGACTCCCTCATCCACCATACCTACCTATGGATTGAGCAAGATCCTTCAAGTAAGTTGTCATCGGTGCAATAAGTCAATAAAAATTGCTTCTAAAAGTGTTAGATCATTTAGTGTAAGAGAAAATTGAGCGTTGTACGAACTTGTGATGGCGAAGAATAAAAGCGACAGACTGCATAATAAAGGTTTCTATCACAAGGGACAATATAACATGACGTTCTTTTGAACTAAGGGGTTGAGCATACAAACAAATAAGCGCATGGCAAGCTTTGCTTCCCTTTGCGAAGGGCCTATCTTTTACTTTTATGTATTTACTTTCATGCAAGAGTCAAAGTTTTGCCCTCTATTTGTTTTTATTTTTTCTCTTTTGGCAAGCATCATGTGGTGAGGAAAGATCTAGGCACATATATCCAGTTGGATATGAGTAGCATGAGTTATTATTGTTGACATCACCCTTGAGGTGAATATGTTGGGAGGCAAAATTATAGGCCCCTATCATTCTATGTGTCCGGTTGAAACGTTTTGCTCATGTGTATGCGGTGAGTGTTAGCAATCATAGAAGAAAATATGATGGTTGAGTATGTGGAGCTCCTACTTAGACTTTGTTGAATAAGTTGAATTGCAATTGCTTGGTGAGTGAGATCATAGGTTGTTGAGTTTCAAGAAAATTCTTTGTTTGAACCTTAATATGTGAATTGGTTGCTAATTTAACATGAGAAGTTTTATAAGAAAGAGTTGTTGTTATGATGATAGGAAAAGTGATTGTAATTATCATTGATCAAACTTATGCACTTTGCTGGCATTCACACTTCATAAATTATTTCTTTTATCATTTACCTACTCGAGGACGAGTAGGAATTAAGCTTCGGGATGCTGATACGTCTCCAATATATCTATAATTTATGAAGTATTAATGTTGTTATATTATCATTCTTGGATGTTTTACAATCATTTTATACAAAATTTATATCATTTTTTGGGACTAGCCTATTGACCCAGTGCCCAGTGCCAGTTGCTGTTTTTTCCTTGTTTTTTACATCGCAGGAAATCAATATCAAACGGAGTCCAAACACTGCGAAACTTTTTGTGGATTTTTTATTTACCAGAAGACTACCAATGGGCCAAAGCAGCACCTGGGGGGTTCCCTGAGGGGGGCACAACCCACCAGGGCATGCCTGGGCCCCCAGGCGCGCCCCGGTGGGTTGTGCCCACCTCGGTGGCCTCCCGCATCCCCTCTTCATCCTATAAATTCTCAAATATTCCAAAAACCCTCACGGAAACCCTAGATCGGAAGTTCCACCGCCACAAGCCTTTGTAGCCACCGAAGACCAATCGGGAGCCCGTTCCGGCACCCTGCCAGAGGGGGAGATCATCACCGGTGGCCATCTTCATCATCCCGGCGGCCACCATGATGAGGAGGGAGTAGTCCACCCTCGGGGCTGAGGTTGCTATGTGTTTAATTTCTCTCTATCTATCTATCTATCTATCTATCTATCTATCTATCTATCTATCTCTCTCTCTCTCTCGTGATCTTGAGATGTCACGATCTTTATATATCATGGGTTTTGTTAACATAGATGGATCATACGATGTTTCTCCCCTCTCTACTCTTGTTGTGATGAATTGAATCTTTACCCTTTGAAGTTTTGTCTTGTCGGATTGAATGTTTAGATCTGAGAACACATGATGTATGTCTTGCGGTATGTATACTTGAGGTGAGAATGGGGTATCATATTGATTCACTTGATGTATGTTATGGCACTCAACTTGCGGATCCCGAGGTGACATTGGGGTAATCTATGCATAGGGGTTGATGCACGTTTTTATTATCTTTTCTCCGATAGAAACTTTGGGGTCTCCTTGTAGTTCTTTGTCTGGATAGAATATTATGATCATGAAGTTGTTTGATGCATATCATAGAATTAACTCATGGATACTTGTGGTGACATTGGAGTATCTAGGTGACATTAGAGTTGGTTGATGTGTGTCATATAGTGTTATTTTAGTACGGACTCTTGGTTAGATTGATCGGAAAGAATAGATTTGTGTTATTTTAGTATGAACTCTAGGATAGATTGATCGGAAAGAATACCTTTGAGGTGGTTTCATACCCTACGAACAATTTCTATCATTTGTTCTCTGCTAATAGGAACTCGGGAGTGATTCTTTATTGCACTTTGAGGGGTAATCGTATGATCCAACTATGTTAGCATTGTTGAGAGATTGCACTAGTGAAAGTATGCACCCTAGGCCTCATTTTCCATCATTCCAATACCGTTTGTGCTCCATTTTACTATTTACTACCTTGCTATTTTTTATTGTTCGCACTACATAAACTCATATCTACTATCCATACTACGCCTTTATCACCATCTCTTTGCCGAACTAGTGCACCTATACAATTTGCCATTGTATTGGGTGTGTTGGGGATACAAGAGATTTCTTGTATTTGATTGCAGGGTTGCTTGAGAGAGACTATCTTCATCCTATGCCTCCCACGGATTGATAAACCTTAGGTCATCCACTTGAGGGAATATTTCTACTGTCCTACAAAACTCTGCGCTTGGAGGCCCAACACGGGTCTACAAGAATAAAGTTGCGTAGTAGACATCATAGGGGTATATATAGCCTCCACACAAAATCCAACCATTACACACATTTGACCCAACTTTGTCAGACCGAATAGAAGAACTCGGTGAGACTGTTTCAGTTGAAAAATGTGAATGTTAGGAATCTCGGTGGGACCGACTGGAATAACTCGGTGAGATCAATGTCCTAGGGCTAGGGAAAAACCTTATCTCAATGAAGCCGATTGCTTGAACTCGGTGAGACCGATTTAAGCAAAGAGTTGTTCAAGCAAACTCGGTGGGACCGATCGCTCATTTCGGTGAGACCGGAATGTTACAAAGGGAAACAGAGAGATTGCAGGGCCATCTCAGTGAGACTGAGATTCGTATCGGTGTGACCAAACTGTTAGGGTTTCTGGTAGTGGCTATGTCAACTGAACTCGGTTGTGCCGGATAGATCAAATCGAGGTCGAGTTTGACTTTGAGTTTTGGACATATTTGGAGTGGGAAAGTGGTTGAGGGTTTTGGAGCAATATCAGTAAGCACTTTGAGCAAGTAGACCATAAAGCAACACCTCATCCCCTTTTAATATATAGTATTGGCTTTCCTATGGACTCAATGTGATCTTGGATCACTAAATTATAAATGAAGAGTCTTGAGCTTTTGCCAATCTTTGTCCTTAGCATTTTGAAGG
Organism: Aegilops speltoides; assembly: GCA_021437245.1. NCBI lineage: Eukaryota > Viridiplantae > Streptophyta > Magnoliopsida > Poales > Poaceae > Aegilops > Aegilops speltoides. The sequence continues at coordinate 107,513,090 of CM038146.1, forward strand.
GGTTCCACATCCTCTTGTCCTTACCACGCCATTGTTGAACTCATCTAAAATATACTAGATAAAAGTATTAGTCCAACAAGAGATATGTTGACATTAATTACCAAAATCACCCAGGGAGCACTTGTGCTTTCATGGAGGATGTTGCTACTTGTGAGTTGTGCTGGATTTTCCACGAAGAGGAAGGGTTAAGCAATATAGTAGCGGGTAGTATTTTCTCGGTAGAGAACCATGGTTAGCGAACCACACGAGACTGACGCAAATGTCTAGTAAACAGTACCTGCACACACAAAAGAAAATACTTGCATCCAACACGGGCAAGAGGGTTGTCAATGACCTTGTACTCATTAATTGCAAGGATCAAATCTGGTATAGGTACATAGGTAAATTGCAAAGTAAAATAAAAGAAGTAAAATTGCAGCAAGGTATTTTTGGTTTTTGTAATATGATTAAATAGACCCGGAGGTCATAGATTTCACTAGAGACGTCTCTCTCATAAAAATAGCATACGGTGGGTAGATAAATTACTGTAGGGAAATTGATAGAAAAATGCATAGTTATGACATTATTCATGGCAATGATCATGTATATAGGCATTACGTCTGTGACACGTAGATGGACTCCTGCCTGCATCTAGTAATATTACTCCACCAATGGACCGACTCATGCCTTCATCTATGGTATTAATTCATGACCAACCGAGTAATGCTTTAATCAAGATGACATAATGTAGACAGAATAAAACCAAGCAATATGATTAAACTCCATCATTTTCTCCTTAGTAGCAAAAACACAAATACGTGCCTCGCTACCTCTTCTGTCACATGGTGAGGACACCGCGAGATTGACCCTACTACAAAGCACCTCCCCCACTAAAGATAAATCAATCTAGTTTACCAAACCAAATGGATAGATCGGAGAGAAATACAAATCTATAATAATCATGCATAAAAAAGTTCAGAAAAGGCTCAGTTACTTTCAATGCATAATTTGATCATAAACCCACAATTCATCATATCCCAACAAACACACCACAAAATAAAATTACATCAGATCTGTCTCCGAGGAGAACATTATATTGAAGATCAAAGAGAGAAGAAGCCATCTAGGTAATCACTATGGACCCGTAGGTCTGTGATGAACTACTCACACATCATCGGAGCTCCAGCAAGGTTGATGTAGAAGCCCTCCATGATCAATTCCCCTCTGTAGAGTACCGGAAAAGGACTTTAGATGCGATCGCGGAAGAACAGAAACTTAAGACGGCGAAAAAATTGTTTTCTTGGCTCTTTGCTGTTTTGGAGATTTATGGGAATTTATAGAAGTGGAATTATGTCAAACAAAGTTACGCGGGGCCCATAAGCTCAGGTGGAACCCCCTAGGGGAGCATCGTGTGAGCTTGTGGCTCTCTCGTACATCTTCTAGCCCCCTCCCCAAGCTTCTAGCGTCCTTTGTGGCCCCAAAAAATCATCGTAAAGTTTTATCGTGTTTGGACTTCATTTGGTATTGTTTTTCTGTGAAACCATTTTTTACAAAATGCAAGAGAAATTGTGTTTCATTTAATCCAGGAAAACATCGGGGGTACAACCTCCAAAAATGAGGGACACGCACACACATACACGACCGTCCTCACCAAGCAACTACAACTAGGTAAGGGGGTGTTGTCGGTGTCAAAACCGGCGGATCTCGAGTAGGGGGTCCCGAACTGTGTGCGTCTAGGCGGATGGTAACAGGAGACAAGGGACACGGTGTTTTTACCCAGGTTCGGGCCCTCTCGATGGAGGTAAAACCCTACTCCTGCTTGATTGATATTGATGATATGGGTAGTACAAGAGTGGATCTACCAAGAGATCAAGGAGGCTAAACCCTAGAAGCTAGCCTATGGTATGATTGTTGTAATGGTTGTTCGTCCTACGGACTAAAACCCTCCGGTTTATATAGACACCGGAGAGGGCTAGGGTTACACAAAGTCGGTTACAATGGTAGGAGATCTACATATCCATATCGCCAAGCTTGCCTTCCACGCCAAGGAAAGTCCCATCCGGACACGGGACGAAGTCTTCAATCTTGTATCTTCATAGTCTTGGAGTCCGGCCGATGATGATAGTCCGCTATCCGGACACCCCTAGTCCAGACTCCTCAAGAGCCCTCGAACCAGGCTTCAATGACGATGAGTCCGGCGCGCATATTGTTCGGCATTGCAAGGCGGGTTCCTCCTCCGAATAATTCATAGAAGATTGTGAACACCAGGATAGTGTCCGGCTCTGCAAAATAAATTCCACATTCCACCGTAGAGAGAATAATATGCACACACGTTCGATCTGCTGACGTATTTTGTGTCATGATGTCACGCCACCAAGCCTTTACTTGAATCGTTTTTTATTATACCACCTCAGCGCGTTTAGCGAAGCGGTTTCCTTGGCACGTCTTGTCGAAGCAGAGATCGTGTTCCCCTTATTCCGGGATTCCCATCAATACAGACGTGGGTAACCCAACCGCGCCATTGATGGTGGCGCTTGGGAGATAAGCGAGTTCTACCTGGCCGGTGGGGACGCATAGTCTTCGTCCACCCATATATAAGGGGATACAGATCCACCTTTTTTACCTACGCCTTCTTCCTCCTTTGCTTATCCATCTCCGCGCACTCGAGCTCCAGCGCTCAAGTTCCCACATCTCGCCTCAATCTTCTCCAGCCATGTCCGAAGCGGGAGGCAAGTGGATGGCGTCCTCCGTTCCGGAGGGGCACATCGAAAAACTGCGCGGCGCCGGATACCTGTACAGCGACATCGCGCACCGGCTGCCCGACAAGGGGCAGCTCATCCCCACTCCCAGGCCCCATGAGAGGGTCGTATTCCTTCCCCACTTCCTCCGCGGACTGGGCTTCCCACTTCATCCCTTCGTCCGGGGCTCATGTACTACTACGGCTCGACTTCCACGATCTGGCGCCAAACTTCATCCTCAACATCTCGGCGTTTATCGTCGTGTGTGAGGCCTTCCTCTGCATCCAGCCCCACTTCGGCTTGTGGCTAAAAACCTTCAATGTCAAGCCGAAAGTAGTGAAGGGCGTCCAAGCGGAGTGTGGAGGCGCCATGGTGGGCAAAATGCCCAACGTCCTCTGGCTCGAGGGCGCCTTCGTGGAAACCATCAAAGGGTGGCAATCGGGGTAGTTCTATATCACCGAGCCGCGAGACCCTAAATGGGCAGCGGCCCCCAAGTTCACATCTGGTACTCCCATGCAGCTCACCTCCTGGAAAGAGAATGGCTTGCTATGGGGCAGTTCGGAGGAGCTGACCGGACTCCAGTCCTGTCTCCAGACCTTGGTGAACAAGAAGCTCAAGCTTGTCAACGTGATCCAGGTCATGCTCGTCCGCTGGATTCTCCCCTGCCAACAACGGGCCTTCAATTTGTGGGAGTTCGACCCGGCACAGCACCGGACCCTTAGCGGGCTCTTCGACACAATGTACGAAGCTGCCTGGAGGGTGTTGTTCAAGGGGAGAAGTTCGCATCCATAATCAAGATCGCGGATTTAGCACGAAACGCCCGGCCGGTGCGGTAAGATATGTTATCCTTTATGGGACATTTATTTCTTTCATAGTTTGACTCTATTGCGGGATCTAAAATTCCCAATGCCTTTAATAGGACTGGCAGAGGACGTCCGGACAGGTTAACTGTCTAGTCCCCTCCCCGAAGACCCATCGGATACCCGTTTAACGGGGCTGCTAGTCCCGACACTTTATGTGGTGCCGGAGAAGAAGGCCAAGAAGAAGGCCACGAGAACCCCGGGAGGAGGAGAGAGGAAGAGGAAGGCTTCCCCAACAGGGGAGGCCGAAGGGTCCAAGAGGGGAAGGACCCTTCCTCCGGACAGCTCCGCCAACGCCAACGTTGGCGACGAAGGGTGGCCCTCAAGGGCCAAGCCTCCGGCAGATCGTAAGTATCCGGATTCCTGAATGATTTATAATTTCTCTTTTGTGCCACATAGTGTCCTTCTAATGCCGCACACTACCTGTAGTCCGGCCGAGGATGATCTTCCCGCTTCATCAAGCGGGTCCTTGGCTCCGTCGGATATAGATTCCATTCTGACCGCCTCCACCCCTCGCGACGCTGAGGACGCCGAGGTGGGATCCCAGGAGGGGACCCGCCAAGAGGGGGAGGCTCCGGAGGTGCCACAGGGCAACCTCCCGGACATCGTGCCAGACTCCGCGTCGGAACCCGCAGTGGTTCGGGAGTCCGGCAGGCGGCCCCTTCGTAAGAAGGGCAAGACCGTGACACCAGCAGCCTCCGTCCAACCGGAGGTGCCGGACAACTTGTTGGAGGCGCTCAACGGCGCTTCCATCAAGGAAGAACACCGCACTATCATGAGTGCGGTGATTCAGAAGGTTCAGCTCGCCAAGAGCGGGCTGACCGAAGCCTGCAGCAGCCTTCTAACAGGCTTTGAGGTGAGAGGTTTTAGAATATGTAATGTAATACCGCATAGACAGTAGCCCCTGATGCTCAGTTCGGTGTTCGGAAAAAAACCGGACTGAGGATCTAAAAAAGATATACGCAGGAGTTCTAAAAATTATGTCAATATGGGTTTGCAGGCTGCGCTGCTGACCTCTGCCGCACTGACTACAGAGGTCGGTGCTTTGAAGCAGAACCTCGAGCGGTCCGAGAACGAGCTCGGCCTTGCCAAGAAGCAGCTCGAGGACAAAGAAGGTGAGTAACACCGCATTAGATTTGTACCTTACAGAAAAGGATTTTGGTTGCAATAGAAATAACAAGGATAACGTGGGTACTGCAGGGGCCACGAACGAGGTGGCGACCCTGAAGGAGGCCGTGTCTGTAGCCGAACGTAATGCGGCCGCGGAACGAGCGGAGTGAGAGAAGCAGGAGCCGCGGGTGGCGGAGGTGCGGCAAGAGCTCCAGGCTCTCATGGAAAAGCATGAGAGTTTGGAGCACGAATCGAAGACTCGAGAGTCCGAGCTTGCCTCGGCTCTTGAAAGTGCCAAAGCCGCTAAGGCCGAGGCCCATAAGGCCCTCCAGGAGATTGAGGCGGTGAAGAAAATAGCAGCGGGTAAGGCATTTTTCATGCAAAGCAAGCATGTGAATGTGAATTACCTGTTACTTACCCGAATTTGGAGCTCTGTATGTTTGCAGATCTGCCTCAGCATGACCGATGCCGCCGATTCTACCGGGCCAAGGAGGGAGCTCAACGGAGAAGGTCTTCGGTCTCAAGATGTCGAGGCCGGACATCCGGTGCCCCTTAGCGACCAGCTGAAGCAGCTGGTCGAGCTCCACAAGGTAGCCGAAGCAGGCCATGAAGGGTGAGGGATTCCTGGACTAGGGGGTGTCCGGACAGCCGGACTATCAATATCCGCCGGACTCCAAGACTACGAAGATAGAAGATTGAAGACTCCGGCTCATGTCCGGAAGGTACTTTCCTTGGCGTGAAAGGCAAGCTTGGCAATATGGATATGTAGATCTCCTACCATTGTAACCGACTCTGTGTAACCCTAGCCCTCTCCGGTGTCTATATAAACCGGAGGGCTTTAGTCCGTAGGACAAACATACATCTCAACAATCATACCATAGGCTAGCTTCTAGGGTTTAGCCTCCTTGATCTCGTGGTAGATCTACTCTTGTACTACCCATATCATCAATATTAATCAAGCAGGACGTAGGGTTTTACCTCCATCGAGAGGGCCCAAACCTGGGTAAAAACATTTTGTCCCTCGTCTCCTGTTACCATCCGCCTAGACACACAGTTCGGGACCCCCTACCGAGATCCGCCGGTTTTGACACCGACTTTGGTGCTTTCATTGAGAGTTCCTCTGTGTCGTCGCTGATAGGCCTGATGGCATCTTCAACCAGCAACGCTGTCCAGGGTGAGACTTTTCTCCCCGGACAGATCTTCGTATTCGGCGGCTTTGCACTGCGGGCCAATTCACTTGGTCATCTGGAGCAGATTGAAAGCTACGCCCCTGGCCGTCAGGTCAGACTCGGAAGCTTAAACTTCACGGCCGATGACCGCGGAGACTTGATCTTCGACGGACTCGAGCCACAGCCAAGCGCGCCGCACTGTGACGATGGGCACGATCTAGCTCTGCCGCCGGACAGTGCCTTGGTGGCCGCACTCAGATCCGCTTCGGCCATTAGCCCGGAGCCGATCGCCCAGATCGAGGGTCGGTGGATAGACGCCGCCCCGGGGGCTTTAACATTCACGACAATAGAGCCGAACACCAATCTTGTCCCTTGCAAAACTCGTGAATCCGAGGTGCCGGACTCCTCGCCGGACTCCGAACCTCCCGCGCCCCTACCGATCGGTCCGGATTGGGCGCCGGTTATGGAATTCACCGCCGCGGACATATTCCAACACTCGCCTTTCGGTGATATCCTAAACTCATTAAAGCATCTCTCGTTATCGGGAGAGTCCTGGCCGGACTACGGCCAGGATGGTTGGAGTACGGACGACGAAGAAATTCAGAGCCCACCCACCACCCACTTTGTAGCCACTGTCGAGGATTTAACCAACATGCTAGACTACGACTCCGAAGACATCGACGCTATGGACGACGATGCTGGAGACGAACAGGAACCAGCGCCTACAGGGCACTAGAAGGCCACCTCGTCATGGCGATACATGGTGGATACCCCAAAAGCAGGGGATGGCGAAGAAGCAGCGGAGGTAGACTCTTTAAAGAAGCAGCCCAAACGCCGGCGTCAGCGGCGCCGCTCTAAATCCCGCCACAGCAAAAATGGAGATTCCGGCACAGGAGACAATAACACTCCAGAAAGCGCCGAAGACAATCCCCTCCAGCAAGAGACTCGCGGGAGGATGCAGAAGCAAGCCCCCACGAGAGGGCGGCAGACGAAGGGGTTGAGGATGATAACTATATGCCTCCCTCCGAAGACGAAGCAAGCCTCAACGATGACGAATTCGTCGTACCTGAGGATCCCGTCGAACAAGAGCGCTTCAAGCGCAGGCTCATCGCCACGGCAAACAGCCTAAAGAAAAAGCAGCAGCAGCTTCAAGCTGATCAGGACTTGCTGGCCGATCGATGGACCGAGGTCCTCGCGGCTGAAGAGTATAAACTCGAACGCCCCTCTAAAAGTTACCCAAGACGCAAGCTGCTCCCCCGATTAGAGGAGGAAGCACACATACTTTCATCACCAGCGCACGACATGGCTGACCGACCACCCCGTGGTCGTGACAGAGAGGCATCCAGGCCCCCAGCCAAGACCGTACCACGGCATCGCTCCAAGAGTACAAAGCCAAGAGGGAACGCGCCGGACTTGCGAGACATATTGGAGGACAAAGCAAGACAATCTAGATCCATCTATGGATCACGTGGGCGCCCTACGACCCACGACGAACACCGTCGTGCCGGATACAATAACCCCGGCCGGGCCGAACACGGCAGACAGCGCTCTCTCGAGCTACGTCGCGATATCGCTCAATACAGGGGCGCCGCACACCCGTTATGCTTCACGGACGAAGTAATGGATCATCAGATCCCCGAAGGGTTTAAACCCGTAAACATCGAATCTTACGATGGCACAACAGACCCCGCGGTGTGGATCGAAGACTACCTTCTCCACATCCATATGGCCCGCGGCGACGATCTCCATGCCATCAAATATCTCCCACTCAAGCTTAAAGGACCAGCTCGGCATTGGCTCAACAGCTTGCCCGCAGAGTCAATTGGGTGTTGGGAAGACCTAGAGGCCGCGTTCCTTGATAACTTCCAAGGCACATATGTGCGAACACCAGACGCCGATGACCTAAGCCACATTATTCAATAGCCAGACAAATCGGCCAGGCAATTCTGGACACGGTTCTTGACGAAGAAAAATCAAATCGTCGACTGTCCGGATGCGGAGGCCCTTGCAGCCTTCAAACATAACATCCGGGACGAATGGCTAGCCCGGCACCTGGGGCAGGAAAAGCCAAAATCCATGGCAGCCCTCACATCGTTAATGACCCGCTTTTGTGCGGGAGAGGACAGCTGGCTAGCCCGCAGCAACAATCTCCGCAAAAATTCTGGCAGTCCGGACACTAAGGACAACAACGGCAGGTCACATCGAATCAAAAACAAGTGCCGCATTAACGGCGACGATAAGGAGGACACGGCAGTCAATGCCGGATTCCGAGGCTCCATACCCGGTCAGCGGAAGAAGCCATTTAAAAGAACCACTCCGGGTCCGTCCAATTTGGACCGAATACTCGACCGCTTATGCCAGATACATGGCACCTCTGAAAAGCCAGCTAACCACACCAATAGAGATTGTTGGGTGTTCAAGCAGGCCGGCAAGTTAATTGCCGAAAACAATGACAAGGGGCTAAATAGCGACGACGAGGAGGAGACCCGGCCGCCGAACAATAGAGGACAGAAGGGTTTTCCCCCACAAGTGCGGACGGTGAATATAATATACGCGACCCATAAACCCAAGAGGAGAGGAAAGCGCGACCACGGACGCGTCTATGCGATGGAGCCATCGCCTAAAGTTCAATCCATGGTCCTCTTGTCCCATCACTTTCGATCGAAGAGACCATCCGACCAGCATACGCCATGGCGGATTTGCCGCATTGGTTTTAGACCCAATCGTCGATGGATTTCACCTCACAAGAGTCCTGATGGACGGCGGTAGCAGCCTGAACCTGCTTTATCAGGATACGGTGCGCAAAATGGGCATAGACCCATCAAGGATTAAACCTACAAAGACAACCTTTAAAGGTGTCATTCCAGGAGTGGAGGCCAACCGCATGTGCTCACCACACCGAAGTGGTCTTCGGATCCCCGGATAATTTCCGAAGCGAAGAGTTAATCTTCGACATAGTCCCGTTTCGCAGCGGCTATCATGCTCTGCTCGGACGAACCACGTTTGCAAAATTCAACGCGGTGCCGCATTATGCATACCTAAAGCTCAAGATGCCAGGCCCTCGTGGAGTCATCACGGTCAATGGGAATACGGAACACTCCCTCCGAACGGAGGAACATACAGCGGCTCTCGCGGCAGAAGTTCAGAGTAGCCTTCTAAGGCAATTCTCAAGTCCGGCAGCTAAAAAGCCGGATACCTCAAAGCGCACCCGGAGCAATGCCAACCAAGACCACCTGGCGCGATCAGAGCACGCGTAGCAATGCGGCCCCAACCCTCGCCCGCGTACGATCGCAAGAATAACACTCCGCGTACATCATTACGCTTTGGAGATACCATGGGCGCCGGGGAAGGGGCACGATCACAAAGAGACCAAGAGTGCGGCTCGACCACACCCAGGTGCTCATTCGAGCGCCCCCCTTGTCTTTATTTTATCTTTTCTTATTTTATGTATACAGGACTCCGTTAACCAGAAGCCCTGTTCGATGGCGAACTTGCCGAACTCATGATGCAAACAGTCAAGGACTAAAGGAGGCCGCGGCGAATACTCAGGTGGTCTCAATTATGAGCATTAAATTCAATTACATACACCAAGTCTGCAGCTCATCCCTGGAGGGGGACATGTTTATTTAGTCCAAATCTCTTGCTTATCGCACTATTTGTATCAGTCCGCTCTACTAGCAGACTTTCTTTCATAAATAATGCAGCACCTTTTTATTGCAAGTGCGTTATCTTTTATATATGTTCATTACATGACATCTTGCACCCGTACATTTTGGTACGACCGAATACGCCAGGGGCTTATGTTCCCCAAATTATGGTGTGATTAAGTCCGAACACTTTCACAAGTGCGGCACCCCGAACTTATAGCATTATATGAATCGGCTCCGAATCATGTCTTGGGTCAATAGTTGGGTTTGCCCGGCTCCCATGTTTTGGTGCCTTACGTTCCGTTCCGTCGGCTAAGGTAGCACTGGAGAACCACTGCGATTGCGCCCAGCTTGAGCCGGGTTAACGCCTGGAGAAAGCTAAACTGGCGGCATGATAAGGCGAGAGACTGGTCGCTGTTCGAGAGGTTTTTCGGGTCCTTAAAGACTCATGCCGCCGAGCGAAGTTCGGATGATGTCCCGAAGGCGTGGATAGCGCCCGGATTCGGTCTTCCGAATACCGAGGGCTTCACCTAAATTTAAAATTATAGAATTTTATGGCTAAGTGAGAGTGTTCAAGCATTATAAGTCCGATCGCCTTTGTTCGTGCGTGTTGAGCGCCTCCTAGATGGACCCAAAATGGGAACAAGAGTGCTCAAGTTTATCACGAACACCCCAAAGACTCGTGGCTTGGGGGCTGAAGCAAACGACTTGCCATCTCTCAGATTTAACAAACGGCCGCACAGAAGGTAATATTTTAAATTAAACAAGCGTTGCTCATGGCGCATATGAAAGAAGTTTTCAGCGCACAGGATAAACCATACAACAAGTTTACTCAAAAATTACACTTCGGGAGCACTCATCTGCAATATCGCAGGCTCCCTTCAGGACAATCTTATAATACCGCTCCGGCGTGCGATGCTCCTTGCCCGGCGGCGGTGGATCCGTGAGAAGCTTCTCCGCATCCAGCTTGCCCCACTGCACCTTTATGCGGGCAAGGGCCCGACGATCGCCTCCGATACAGGCGGAGCGCTTGACTACATCAAGCACAGGGGCACGATCAACCAGACGCCGACGAGGCCAAAGTAGCTGCCGGGCATGGCTGTCGAGCCATAGCGGACTATGAGACCCTTCATGGCCTCCTCGGCTACCTTGTGGAGTTCGACCAGCTGCATCACCGGTCGCTTGGGGCACGGATGGCCGGCCTCGAGTCTCGAGACCGAAGACCATCTCCGCCGAGCTCCCCTCCTTGCCACGATAGAATCGGCGCGCCGACGCACTCTGGCAGATCTGCAAATGCCCCTGGAAGGCTCCGAATTCGGGTAAGTATCCGGTAATTCACATTAACATGCTTGCTTTGCATGAAAAATGCCTTACCCGCAGCTATCTTCTTTATGTCCTCAACCTCCTAAAGGGCCTTCTGGGCCTCGGCCTTGGCGGACTTGGCACTTTCGAGAGCCGAGGCAAGCTCGGACTCTCGAGTCTTGGAGTCACGCTCCAAACTCTCATGCTTTTTCATGAGAGCTTGGAGCTCTTACCGAACTCCCGCCACCAGTGCCTCTTGCTTTTCTCGCTCAGCCCGTTCCGTGGCCACATTGCGTTTGGCCGCGGACACGGCATCCTTCAGGGCTGCCACCTCATTAGTGGCCCCTGCAATACACATGTTATCCTTATTACATTTATTTGCAACCAAAATCCTTTTCTGTAAGGTACTTATTCAAAGAGGTGTTCCTCACCTTCTTTCTCCTCAAGCTGCTTCTTCGCATGGCCGAGCTCTTGCTCGGACCGCTCGAGGTTTTTCTTCAGCACCTCGACCTCCGCCGTTAATGCGGCAGAGGTCAGCAGCGCAGCCTGCAAACCCATATTGACATAATTTTAGCGACCCTGCATATATCTTGTTAGATCCTTAGTCCGGCTTTTCCTTCCGAACACCGAACTAAGCATCAGGGGCTACTGTCTATGCGGTATTACACTACATAATTTTAACTTGTTACCTCAAAGCCTGTTAGAAGGCTGCTGCAGGCTTCGGTCAGCCCGCTCTTGGCGAGCTGGACCTTCTCAATCACCGCACCCATGAGAGTGCGGTGTTCTTCCTCGATGGAAGCGCCTTTAAGCGCCTCCAACAGGTTATCCGGCGCCTCTGGTTGGACGGAGGCCGCCGGTGTCTCGGTCCTGCCCTTCTTCCGAAGGGGCCGCTTGCCGGACTCTGGAACCACTACGGGTTCCGATGTAGAGTCTGGCACAAAGTCCGGGAGGTCGCCTGACGGCGCCTCTGGAGCCTCCTCCTGATGGGTCCCCTCTTGGGATCCCACCTCAGCGTCCTCGTCGGCGCGTGGGGTAGAGGCGGTCGGGACGGAATTTACTTCCGACGAGGCCAACGACCCGCTCATCGAGTCGGGAAGGTCATCCTTGGTCGGACTACGGACAGAATGCGGCGTTAGAAGGATACTTCGTGACATGAAAGGTACGGCATATAAATGATCCGAATACTTACGATCCGGCCGGACGCCTGGCCCTTGGAGGCCACTCATCTTCGCCAACGCTGATGTTGGCGAAACTGTCCGGGGGGATAGTTCTCCCCCTCTTGGACCCTTCGGCCGCCCCGATTGGGGAAGCCTTCCTCTTCTTCTCTTCCTCCTCCGGGAGAGAGTACTCCTCCTCCTCGTCTTCGGGGGAGGAGTCCTCGTCGTTGTCAGACGCCTGATTATGGGAGCTCTTTCGAGTCCCCGTGGCCACCTTCTTGGCCTTCTTCTCCGGCACCACGTGCGGTGCCGGAACCAGTAGCCCTGCTAAGCGGGCGTCCACTGGTTCTTCTGGCATGGGAGCCGGGCTGATGACCAGCTTGGCCTTCTCCATCCATTCCTGTCAAAGGAAGAGGCAGATTAAAAACCTCACTAGAGCCAATCTAATTACCACAAGTGTCCCGTAATGGGGTTGAGTCACTTACCTCGTCAGTCGGAGACTGCGAGCTGAATCCGCGGTCTTCGATCACGGATGCGGGGGCTTCGGCGCCCTTGAACAGCACCCTCCAGGCACCTTCGTGTGTTGTATCGAAGAGCCCGTTTAATGTCTGGTGCTGTTCCGGATTGAACTCCCACAAATTGGATGCTCGTTCTTGGCATGGGAGAATCCGCCGGAGGAGCATGACTTGGACCACGTCGACGAGCCGGAGCCTATTGCTCACCATCTTCTTGATGCAGGCTCGGAGTCTCGTCACCTCCACCGGATTGCCCCATTGCAAGCCCTTCTCTTTCCAGGAGGTGAGCTGCGTGGGGATTCCAGATCTAAACTTGGGGGCCGCCGCCCATGTGGGCTTGCGTGGCTCGGTGATGTAGAACCACCCCGATTGCCACCCCTTGACGGAGTCCACGAAGGTCCCTTCTAGCCAAGGGACGTTGGGCAATTTGCCCAACATAGCGCCTCCGCATTCCGCTTGCGTCCCCTTCACAACCTTCGGCTTGACGTTGAAGGTCTTGAGCCACAGGCCGAAGTGGGGCTGGATGCAGAGAAAGGCCTCACACACGACGATAAACGCCGATATGTTGAGGATGAAGTTCGGCGCCAGATCGTGGAAATCCAGGCCGTAGTAAAACATGAGCCCCCGGACAAATGGATGGAGCAGAAAGCCCAGTCCGCGGAGGAAGTGGGAGAGGAATACGACCCTCTCATGAGGCCCGGGGGTAGGGATGAGCTGCCCCTCGTCGGGTAGCCGATGCACAATATCGCTGGAAAGATATCCAGCGTCGCGCAGCTTGGTGATGTCCTCCTCCTTAGCGGTGGAGGCTAACCATTTACCTCCCGCTCCGGACATATTCGGAGAAGGTTGAGGCGAGATTTGCGAGCTTGGGCGTTGGAGCTTGAGTTCGCAAGGATGGATGAGTAAAGGAGGAAGAAGGCGTAGGTGAGAAGGTGAATCCTTATCCCTTATATATAGGCGGACAAAACTATGTGTCCCCCCACCGGCCTGGTAAAACTCGCTTATCTCCCAAGCGCCACCGTCAATGGCACGGTTGGGTTACCCACGCACGTATTGATGAGGATCCCGGAATAGGGGAACACGATCTCTGCTTCGACAAGACGTGCCAAGGAAACCGCTTCGCTAAATGTGCTGAGGTGGAATAGTAAAAAACGATTCAAACGAGGGCTTGGCTGTGGTGTGATGCCACGCCGCATAATACGTCAGTAGATTGAGCTAGTGTAAATGTTTTATTCTCTCTACCGTGGAATGTGGAAATTATTTTTGCAGAGTCGGACACTATCCTGGTGTTCATTATCTTCTCCGGATTATTCAAGGAAGGAACCCGCCTTGCAATGCCGAACATTATGCACGCCGGACTTATCGTCATTGAAGACTGGTTCAGGGGCTACTGAGGGAGTCCTGGACTAGGGGGTGTCCGGACAGCCGGACTATCAATATCCGCCGGACTCCAAGACTACGAAGATAGAAGATTGAAGACTCCGGCTCGTGTCCGGAAGGTACTTTCCTTGGCGTGGAAGGCAAGCTTGGCGATATGGATATGTAGATCTCCTACCATTGTAACCGACTCTATGTAACCCTAGCCCTCTCCGGTGTCTATATAAACCGGAGGGCTTTAGTCCGTAGGACGAACATACATCTCAACAATCATACCATAGGCTAGCTTCTAGGGTTTAGCCTCCTTGATCTCGTGGTAGATCTACTCTTGTACTACCCATATCATCAATATTAATCAAGCAGGACGTAGGGTTTTACCTCCATCGAGAGGGCCCGAACCTGGGTAAAAACATTGTGTCCCTCGTCTCCTGTTACCATCCGCCTAGACGCACAGTTCGGGATCCCCTACCCGAGATCCGCCGGTTTTGACACCGACAAAGGGCCTCATAGTCCGGCTGTGGCCTGAAGAGGCCATGCCTGGGAGCTACTTCGGCCTCGTGCGGCGGCTGGTGGATGCATGCCCTTGGGTGGAAGTCATCAAGCACTCCGCCTGCATTGAAGGTGCCCATCGGGCCCTTGCCCGCGCAAAGGTGCATTGGGGCAGGCTGGATGCTAAGAGGCTTCTGACAGACGCGCCGCCGGCGGGCAAGGAGTATTGTACGCCCGAAATGTATTATAAGAGTGTCCTGAAGGGTGCCCGCAAGATTGCGGATGAGTGCCCCAAAGATGTAATATTTGAGTAGACTCGCAATGTGTTATCCTGTGCACTGAAAACTTTGTTCATATCGCTAAGCAACGCTTATTAATTTAAAATATTACCTTACATGCGGCCGTTTATCAAATCGAGAGATGGCAAGTCGTCGGCTTCAGCCCTCAAGCCACAGTGCCGGGTGTTTGGGATAAACTTGAGCGCTCTTGTTCCCATTTTGGGTCCATCTAGGAGGCGCCAACACAACGAACAAGGCAACCGGACTTATAATGCTTGAACACTCTCACTTAGCCATAGAATTCTATAATTTTAAATTTCGGCGAAGCCCCTAGTGTTCGGAAGACCGAACTCGGGGCGCTATCCACGCCTGGGCCGGACACAGCCGGTTCCTCGCTCTAAGCGGCATAAGTCTTTAGGGACTCGAAAAGACCTCTCGAACAGCGACCAACTCTCACCTTATCATGACGGTCAGTTTTAGCTTTCTCCACTGAGGCGCTCGCCCAGCTCAATCGGGGCGCAGTCGCAGTGGTTCTCCCAGTGCTACCTTAGACGATAGAGCGGAACGTAAGGTACCAAAACATGGGAGACGGGCAAACCCAACTATTGACCCAAGACATGATTCGGAGCCGATGCATATAGTGCTATAAGTTCGGGGTGCCGCACTTGTGAAAGTGTTCGGACTTACGACACCATAATGCGGGGAACATAAGCCCCTGGTGTATTCGGCCGTACCAAAATGTACGGATGCAAGATGTCATAAATGAACATATATATAAAGAAAAGGAATGCAATTATAAGCGAAAAGTGATGCATTATTTATTCAAAGAATTCTGCCATGAGTGCAGAACGATACAAATAGTGCGGTAAGCAAGGGTTTGGACTATTAGACATGTCCCCCTCCAGGGGTAGGCTGCAGAATGGTGTATTAAACAGATTTAATGCTCATAATGGAGACCACCTGAGTGTTCGTCGTAGCCATTGTCCCTCCCTGGCTGTTGCATCGTGAGTTCGGTAGATCTACTGCCGGATAGGGCCTCTGGTAAACGGAGTCCTGTGGAAAAAAAGAAAGAAGAAAAAAAAGAAAGTGACACGCGTGGGAGCCCCTGGTGTGGTTGAGCCGCACTCTGGGCCTATCGTGGTCGTGCCCCTCCCCCTATGCCCATGGTATCTTCAGAGTGTAATGATGTACGCGAAGAGCTCGTCTTGCAATCATGCAAGGGCTGGGGTTGGGGCCGCATTGCTACGCGTGCTCGGAACGTGCCAGGTGGTCTTGATGTATGTTACTCCGGGCGCATTTAGTCATGTCCGGTCGTTTAACGGCCAGACTCGAGAATTGCCTTACGAGGCTGCTATGTACTTCTGCCGCGAGAGCCGCTGTGTGTTCCTCCGTTCGGACGGAGCGTTCAGTGTTTCCATTGACCATGATGACTCCACGAGGGCCTGGCATCTTGAGCTTAAGGTATGCATAATGCGGCACCGCGTTGAACTTTGCAAACGCGGTTCGTCCGAGCAGAGCGTGATAGCCATCATGAACGGGACTATGTCGAAGATTAACTCCTCGCTTGAAATTATCGGGGATCCGAAGACCACTTCGGTGTGGTGAGCTCGCATAATTGGCCTCAACACTGGTATGACGCCTTTGAAGGTCGTCTTTGTAGGTTTAATCCTTTAGGGTCTATGCCCATCTTGCGACCGTATCCTAGTAAAGCAGGTTCAGTTGCTGCCGCCGTCCATAAGGACTCTAGTGAGGTGAAATCCATCGGCGATTGAGTCTAAAACCAATCGCGCGAATCCGCCATGGCGGATCTTGGTGGGTGGTCCTTCAATCGAAAGTGATCGGGCAGAGGACCATGGATTGAACTTGAGGCGATGTGCTCCATCGCATATACGTCCCTAAGTGCACGCTTCGCTCCTTCTTGGGTATGTGGGTTGCGATATCATGTTTACCGTCCGCACTTGTGGGGAAAACCTTCATCCTCTATCGTTCGGCGGCGGGTCTCCTCCTCGTCATCGCTATGCATCCCCTTGTCATTGTTTTCGCAATTAACTTGCTCGCTGCTTGAATACCCAACAATCCCTGTTGGTGTGGTTAGCTGGCTTTTGGGTGCCATGTATCCGCAAGAGCGGTCGAGTATTCGGTCCAAATTGGACGGACCCGGAGTAGTTCTTTTGAATGGCTTTTTCCGTTGACCGGGTTTAGAGCCTCTGAATCCGGCATGGACTGCCGTATCCTCAGTGTTATCGCCATTAACGTGACGTTTGCTTTTGTTACGACACGACCTGCCATTGCGGTCCTTGCTGTCCGGACTGCCAGAATTTTTGCTGAGGTTGTTACTGCGAGCTAGCCAGCTGTCCTCTCCCGCATAGAAGCGGGTCATGAGTGATGTGAGGGCTGCCATGGATTTCGGCTTTTCCTGTCCTACGTGCCGGGCCAGCCACTCGTCGCGGATGTTATGTTCGAAGGCTGCGAGGGCCTCTGCATCCGGACAATCGACGATTTGATTTTTCTTTGTGAGGAACTGTGTCCAGAATTGTCTGGCCGATTCGTCTGGCTGCTGAATTATGTGGCTTAGGTCATCGGCGTCTGGTGGTCGCACATATGTGCCCTGGAAGTTGTCAAGGAATGCGGCTTCCAGGTCCTCCCAACACCCAATTGATTCTGCTGGCAAGTTGTTAAGCCAATGCCGAGCTGGCCCCTTAAGCTTGAGTGGGAGATACTTGATGGCGTGGAGATCGTCACCGCGGGCCATATGGATATGAAGGAGATAATCTTCGATCCAAACCGTGGGGTCTGTTGTGCCATCGTAGGATTCAATGTTCACGGGTTTAAATCCTTCAGGGATTTGATGATCCATTACTTCATCTGTGAAGCATAGTGGGTGTGCGGCGCCTCTATACTGGGCAATATCGCGACGCAGCTCAAGAGAGCTTTGTCTAGTGTGTTCGGCCCGCCGAGTTGTCAGATCCGCGCGACGGTAGTCGTCGTGGATTGTGGGGCGCCCACGTGATCCGTAGATAGATCTTGATTGTTTTGCCTTGTCCTCCAATATGCCTCGCAAGTCCGGCGCATTCCCCCGTGGCTTCGCGCTTTTTGAGCGGTGCCGGGGTACGGTTCTGGCGGAGGGCCTAGATGCCTCTCTGTCGCGGCCACGAGGTGGTCGGTTCTGGCGGGGTCTGGTGATGAAGGTTTGTATGCTTCCTCCTCTAGTCGGGGGAGCAACTTGCGTTTTGGGTAGCTTTTGGAGGGGCGTTCGAGTTCATACTCTTCGGCCGCGAGGACCTCGGTCCATCTGTCGGCCAGCAGGTCTTGATCAGCTCGAAGCTGTTGCTGCTTTTTCTTTAGGCTGTTTGCCGTGGCCATTAGCCTGCGTTTAAAACGCTCTTGTTCGACGGGATCCTCGGGCACGACGAATTCATCGTCGTTGAGGCTTGCCTCGTCTCCGGAGGGAGGCATGTAATTTTCATCCTCCTCGTATGCCGCTCTCTCTTGAGGGCTGGCTTCCCCGTCCTCCTGTGCTGAATCTTGCTGGAGGGGGTTGTCTTCGGCACTCTCTGGGGTGTTATTATCTCCGGTGCCGGAATCTCCATTCTTGCTGTGGCGGGATTTAGAGCGGCGCCGCTGACGTCGGCGCTTGGGCTGTTTCTTAGAGGAATCTGCCTCTGTTGCTTCTTCGCCGTCCCCATCCTTTGGGGTGTCCACCATGTACATGTCGTATGACGAGGTGGTCTTCCAGTGCCCTGTAGGCGCTGGTTCTTGATCGTCTCCGGCATCGTCGTCCATACCGTCGATGTCTTCGGAGTCGTAGTCTAGCATGTCGGTTAGATCGTCGACAGTGGCTACAAAGTGGGTGGTGGGTGGGCTTTGAATTTCTTTGTCGTCCGCATCCCAACCATCCTGACCGTAGTCCGGCTAGGGTTCTCCTAATAACGAGAGATACTTTAGCGAGTTCAGGATGTCGCCAAAGGGCGGGTGCTGAAAGATGTCCGCAGCGGTGAACTCCATGATCGGCGCCCAATCGGATTCGGTTGGCATGGGCGCAGGAGGTTCGGAGTCCGGCAAGGAGTCCGGCACCTCGGAGTCACGAGCTTTGCAAAGGATAAGGTCGGTATTCGGCTCCATCGCCGTAGCAGTTGCAGCTCCCGAGGCGGTGTCCAGCCACCGGTCCTCGATCTGCGCGGTCGGCTCCGAACTATGGGTCGGTGCGGATTCGTGTGCGGCCTCCAAGGTACTGTCCGGCGGCAGAGCTAGATCATGCCCATCATGACAGTGCGGCACGCTCGGCTGTGGCTCGAATCCATCGAAGATCAAGTCTCCACGGATGTCAGCCGTGAAGTTTAGGCTTCCAAATCTGACCTAATGGCCAGGGGCGTAGCTTTCGATCTGCTCCAGAGGGCCAAGTGAATTGGCCCGCAGTGCAAAGCCACCGAACACGAAGATCTGTTCGGGGAGAAAATTCTCACCCTGGACTGCGTTTTTGTTGATTGAAGAAGCCATCAAGCCTATTGGTGATGGCACAGAGTAACTCTCAATGAAAGCACCAATGTCGGTGTCAAAACCGGCGGATCTCGGGTAGGGGGTCCCGAACTGTGCGTCTAGGCGGATGGTAACAGGAGACAAGGGACACGGTGTTTTTACCCAGGTTCGGGCCCTCTCGATGGAGGTAAAACCCTACTCCTCCTTGATTGATATTGATGATATGGGTAGTACAAGAGTGGATCTACCACGAGATCAAGGAGGCTAAACCCTAGAAGCTAGCCTATGGTATGATTGTTGTAATGGTTGTTCGTCCTATGGACTAAAACCCTCCGGTTTATATAGACACCGGAGAGGGCTAGGGTTACACAGAGTCGGTTACAATGGTAAGAGATCTACATATCCGTATCGCCAAGCTTGCCTTCCACGCCAAGGAAAGTCCCATCCGGACACGGGACGAAGTCTTTAATCTTGTATCTTTATAGTCTTGGAGTCCGGCCCATGATGATAGTCCGGCTATCCGGACACCCCCTAGTCCAGGACTCCCTCAGGTGCCCTCAACTATAGACACACAACGACATTAGTTCTAGCCGAGCAAGGCAGCATCACCGCCACTGACAGACACCTCCACAGACGATTGCAGCTCCAGGAGGCAAAAACAGGAACTGGTACTGGGAAATGAGTTAATAGGTTAGTTCCCAAAAATGATATAAAATTGCATATAAAGTATCTAAAATTGATACTCCCTCCATTCCCAAATATAGGGTGTATAGTTTTTGGCACAGAAATTAAAGAACGCATATGGAGGAAAAATTTCACAAATTTTGGGTGAGATTACACCTGACTAATTAACATGAGTAAATAGAGGAGCTTGCCTGTTATAAGGAAATGTTATAAGGAAATGTAATCAAATTCCTAAAAAAAATCAAACGAGTGGAGCAACCCAATGCACCTTATATTTCGGATTTTTTTCTCAAAAATCTATACACCTTATATCAAGGAACGGAGGGAGTAGTATAATAGTATGAAATGGTCAAAAATTATAGATGCGTTGGAGACGTATCAGATGTCACCTAGCTTTGTGAAAGGCGTCATGTCATGACTTACGCTGACCTAGAAATATTGGTTTGTATGAAGGATGTTGAGCTCACACAAACCATCACGGACCACTGCCACTACAATACTCTTATAGTTTGAGAGGGTGAGCAAGAGGGTTGATATGCTGAACTCGGTAGCACAAGTACAACACCATGGTATCTTATTTATACGCCGAGTAATGGAAGGGAGTACAAATATTTCCATCCGCCTTTGGAGGCAAAAGGGCTTCGAACTTATTGGCTCAAATCAATTCAATTATACCTTGCCGCTTCCTACGGTGCAAGAGTTGCATCATGACAGCATCTAACAGCTTCAGGTCTCACCTACATATCATGAAGGTGCCCATATTCTATGTCGTACCTGTAGGTCTCGTTCATGTTCGCACCCTATTACGTCCATTACTATGACGGGCGGTACTGGAAAGCTGTGGAAAATATGCATGTCTAGATGTCGGAGCTTCTAATGTATCCTTTTGGACTTTGAGATGGATGGATGAACATGAACTTGTTGGAAAGGACTCGTTGCATAAGGTTTATATGAACAACGATCATGACTCATGATCTTGGGAAATAATGTCTTTGTTGTATTACCCAGCTGGTGATGCAATAACAAGAGATTGGCCAGGCAAAGCTGTTGCGAGCTCTCTGAAAAAGAGTGAAGGGATTTACGCAACCATTCATATGGATCGGGGAACCATGTTGCTTTAGCTTCCCAACTTTACCTTCATACACCGCAAACTTGGAAGAACAGACAACTAACCGTCTACAGATACCAGCGACATAGTAATCAAAAGCAAACCTCTGCATATCCAATGGAGCTGCAAACTCAAATAGTCTAAAACTTCTTTTTTGGTACACCCCCCTTTTAAAAAACCAACGGTGGAGATTAGAAAACCGCATGATTAGCTTGCATGATTTCCTCTGGTGAATTCTCCTTTGGTTCCTTATACAAGGCAATCTTAAACTCCCCAACGGTGTGTGAGGTTATGGACATCTAGAAAGCGAAAATTCTTGCCAAAATTTTAAAAATTCTCTAGCAAGTGCCTAGGGATCTCAACACCACTGGGGGATAGGTTCTTAAGAGACATGGTCCGGGTGATAGGTCATGCATGTGGTGCGTGTGATCACTTTTTTCAGTGCCTCATGTCTAAATTCTTGTGGAGTGTGGTTGGAGAAGCGTCCGGTTGCACAAGGGTTTCTTCCAGTTTTGTGCACTTACACAATCTCATCCAAGGAATGAAGGGAATGATCGCAATCTTGCTTGGGTGGCCTTTGCGGCTCTTGCTTGGACTCTCTGAAACATTAGGAACAAAGCTATGTTTGAGAGAATTTTAATTTCACAACCATCTAGCATTATTTATAAAATTACATCCTTTTTGTAGTTGTGGAAAGCGGAAATTGTTGAGTAAGCGCAAGGGCGCGGAGCACATTGAGCGTCTCATCACCAGCATCAGTCTTGCTTGTTCTAACTTCTTTAGCGCTTCGCCGCCCTGTATTAGTACCTTCTTGTGTCTGTGCTCGCTTGCTTGGTTGGATTTGAGGGCCTCATCATTAAGGCCGGGCGTGAGACTATTATCTACAAACTTATGGTAAACAATGTTGCCGCATAGTGCTACGAGTGGAAATTAAACTCGCGTCTACATTCACACATGGGCCATTGCCCCCTCGGGGTTGGAGGGCACTGTCAGTTGTGCCATCACCATGGGTGGATGGGCACCGCTCGTTCCCACCCTTAGGTGTGCTTCTGCGCCTAGCCTTACAGTTCCTCCAGTTTCTAGGAGGGGAACACTTCCTGGTACCTCCAACTCCTACATCATGTTTTTGAACAAAAAAAAACTCCCATTCCATGTTTAAAGTTTGTGACTGTCATCTATCTGGCACTAAAATTTGATCCATCTAATTTTTCTCATATGTATGCAGGAGAGCTGCACAACATGCATGCGTAGGAGAAAAGAGCTATGCTTTCCCAACGCTCCATGTGGTATCCTATAAATATCCAACAAACTAAAATAGTGTGGAACTAATAGTGGTATACAAGGAGTATTGCCCACTCAATGCTATTTAGCATCAGTTCTTTTCCGGTACCCCATATTGAATAAAGACCATCCATGTGTGGAGATCTAATGGCTCACATTGTTTGTTGTTTGGTACTCCACCAAATATGGTTTGAAGTTATTTTTAGTTAAAATATCGTACCTCCGCGTAAAGAGAAGGTTTTATAATCTTGTAAGGGTAAACGAGAATCTGGACTCTTAGAGCAACTATAACCAGACATCACAAATATGAACCTCTATATGTCCCGTGGATACATCCACGGACAGTGATAGGATGCTCCTCATCCGCGGACATTGCAATCATAGTCCTCATATCCATACTAGTACATGCAATGTAAAATTTCATCTACGAGCATTCTTAAAAACAAGAAAGCTAGCTACTTGTCATCGGATATGTCAATGACGTACTTGCCGGAGTCGCCAGCCTCGTGGTCATTGTTGGTGTAGCAAAACTCCAGCATGTCCTCCTCGTCCACAAAGAGTTGCTACCACTCCATTTCCATCTCGTGGAGGAAGCGGTGGTTCGCCTACACCTTCGCCTCAGACTGGAGTATTAGATGGCCTTGAGGATGGTCTGTTGCCCCGCCGCCTCCTACGCTTGGACGTCATCAAACTCTTCGAGCGTTTCTTCCATGCAAAATCTGGCATGTTCCAGCATTGGATCCACCCCGGACAGCTTCTCCTCTTTGTCCCTCGTCTCCACCTCCACTATCTCCGCGTCCCGCCACCGGCTCCTCCTTCGAAGAGTGAGGAGGAAAGTCGACTGCAATGCGAGTGGTGCATCTTATCTCCATATCTGTTAGGATCTCCTCCCAGGGTTGCGGGGTGAGCATCTTGTATTAGGTAATGTTTTTTCGGAACATGGCTACCGGCGGACGGCAAGGTCGGAGGTCAATGTGCAGTCGGGGATCACGGTGCCAGCGTGGACTGGAGGGGCGCTAGGAAATGGTGGTGGCTAGGGTTGGGGCTCGCCGTCCGGCTTAAATAGCCAGTTTGGGCCCCTTCAACGGTGCGCCATAGCGGCAACAGGAATGTGTACTAGTGGAGCTCCCGTCGAAATGATGGGTTTCTGCGTGTTTCTGCATGAGGTTCACCCATCAGTATGACATGGCGGACGCGTCCAGGTGTCCCATACTTGCCCCACATATGGGTTGGGTATCATAGGTGCAAGACAAGTTGGACATATAGGGCCAGTTTGAGCGGTCCTCTTGAGTCGCAAAAAAGTGACCAACTATTGATCGGGTCGTCCACCCGGACGTATAAGAGAAATATGAGGGTTTCGATTTTAGATGCTCGGGCATGTAGTTTGATAGGGTTCAACACGAAATCATTTGGCCTCTCAGAAAACAGATTTAAAATTATTGGGTGGACATCTCAGCAGACCCTAATCCTGAGCAGATGTTGGGATCAACTACCGCGGCCAGCTCACCACCGAAATGTTAAGGATGAAGGATGCGTTAAGAGCCCCATGGCGACTGGGATACGACGGAACATTCTACACGTCTAGGATCTCACGTCCATTGCCGAATGGTGGTCGGTAAGGAGATGGGAGGTGTGTGTGGTGCGGATTAGCCAGGGGATCTGAAGTTGTCAGCGCGTCTATGGTAGAACAGGTTACGCATGCCCTGGATCTGCATGGTGAGGACCATCGCTGCGATGGTCACGCGTTAGGACTGTTCGATGTCAGTGGCCGGTACTTCCGTGGCGGCGGCGGCAATGTAGTGGAGAGCATGGGCAAGGGTCGCGGTCCATCGACCTGGATGAGTCGGCCACCATGGCGTTGTTGTGAGACCGTGAATGAGGTGGCCTAAGGGCACCTTGCAGCGGACTACCGCGGTGTGGATGTGCATTCCATGCCAAGTGCACGGTACTGAAGAGGAAACATCCTAAACAGTGCTCTCAGCGCCGGTTTATGCTACTAACGCGTGAACGAGACACCTAGCGGGCCGACCGAGTAAAAACTTTACTCAATCGAAACCTCACAAAGCAATCCTATCGTCCTTTTGTGTTCGCTATAGTTTTTTCTTCCGTTCGATTCGTTCTGGTATTTGCTCTCTTATAGTACTTCAAAAAATATGAAAAATAATAAAAGTTTACAAATTAGAAATTTTGATAAAAAAATCACGAATTTGAAAAAAATGTTCGAGAGTCTCTGGAAAGTTCAATAATTAAAAGTTCATGAGTTTGAAAAAAAGTTTCGTGAATTCCAAAAAGCAAATTCACCAATTCAAAAAAAAAATCAAGAATTTGAAAAAGTTCACGCCCTAAAGTAGTTTGTGATTTGAAAAAAGTTCACAAAAATGAAACAAGATCACAAAAGATTTGAAAAAATAATTAAAAAATCACTAAATTTGACTAAAGTTCACGAATTTAAGAAAAGTTTACTGATTGGAAAAAATATCAAAAGTTTGGGAAAAAGTTCAAGGACTTGAAAAAAGTTCACATCTTGGAAAATTTCATAATTTTAAAAAAATAAAAAAACGTGCATGAATTTAAAATTTCACAAAACAATTTGGAAATAAAATCTGAATATTGATAAACATTCTTGAAATTTGGATCAAGTTTACACATTTGGAAAATTTCATGGATTGGAAAAACAAAGTCACAGAAATTTGCAAAAAAATAAACTAATTTGAAAAAAGTTCTGAATTTGATTAAGTCAGAAAATGAAAGAAAAAAAATAGAAAACCGGTAAAAACCCATGGTGCGAAAATCAGAAGTAAAGAAAACCAAAAGGAAAAACGTCAAGATAAACCCTACAGAATCTGAACCGTGAAAAAAGACTACTTGGGCCGGCCCAAATAAGAACTAGCGAAGTGGGGGGTGTGCGCCGGTTTGCCAAATGGCCTAAAGCTGGCAGTTAAGACGCCAAATAGGAACCAACACTGAAGTGGACCTGCCTCTTTCTCTGTCTAAAGGTATGAATTTTGCACTGCATACCCCAACAGGATGTTGCTTGGTTTGATGTTGCCTGAGTGTCCACTTAATAAAAAATGCATTTTATTTTCTGGAAGAAATACGAACTTGATGCAATTCCGAACGATTATATGAGAACTCGATAAGAAAACTCGCCACCTCTTTAATGAGCTCGATGCAATTCTGAATACAAAAGGTAAATAAATCTACGGTTCGACAGCACTTTGGATGAAAAGGATAAATAGTAGCTGAACGACTAATTTTATGGCCTAGCAGAAAAATGGTTGATATAAGATAATCCTTCAGACGCATAGTTGCAGGACCAAAAGGTGTATATCTATATACAGAACTATCACAAACATGTGTTTTCTAAGTGGACTATTTTTAAACGTGACTTGCAAGAATTTCTTCTGGACCTTTTGGTGTGTAACCTATCTTGACATTGCTCAAGGTGCAGTAGAGCAAGTTTTATGCAAGTTGTCTTCTCTTTTTTTTTTTAGAAAAGGAGGATCACCCCTAGCCTCTGCATCTGGGCGATGCATACGGTCACTTTATTAATTATTCTCACAAGACCTTACAAAAGCATACAACAGTAAGACTAAAGCCGCCGTC
The DNA here is from genome assembly GCA_021437245.1 of Aegilops speltoides. Classification (NCBI taxonomy): domain Eukaryota; kingdom Viridiplantae; phylum Streptophyta; class Magnoliopsida; order Poales; family Poaceae; genus Aegilops; species Aegilops speltoides. The sequence goes on from CM038146.1 coordinate 107,538,866, forward strand.
TAAGCAACAAACTGTCGCTACACCTATCCAGTTGATGAAGGGGCGCAGATAGCCTGGGCCTAATACCATACAGACATCGCAGCCAAGCCTAACATCTAAGACCTGAGACCCCAACCTAGCCACTTGCCGGGTCTGGAGCACACACTGGTCCGGCGTGCTCTCAGAGGCCGCCGCCGCCAACCGCCACCGCTCCATCTTCGAATCTGCATCGATGCATCAACCTTGCTCGGTCCAGCTATCGTCGACGCCACCATGGCGCCTAACGGCACCTCCTCCTCGCGCGCAAACAGCTGAACACGCCGCGATCGGCACCGATACACCTCGGCGCCATGTCGCTAAGTACCACCAGCCGACACGGCTTGAAGCCCTTGAGGATCTGTTGCAGCGAGCACTGTCGACCGTGCATGGCTGCGTAGCACCTGTCGGTCAGGCATGACTTGACATCTCCACCGAAGCTCTGTGAAAGACGAAGCCGCTCCACCTCCTGCCTCAGACTTCCAGCGCTGCTCCACAAAACGATGCTCCCCAGAGAGAAACGACACCGCAGTGCCGCCGTCGTCCGGTCTGGAACACCAGATCCTAGGGTTTCCCCCGGAGCAATACGAGTGGGTCGACAGTAGTTATATGACGATGCCTTCATCAAGGTAACGACGTGGAACGCTGCCATCGCCCGCCGTCGGCTCGGTTTTCACCGGCAACTACGTCTTCCCGACTCGCAGCTGGTGCCAAATGATGGATCCCGAGATCCGAACACCCAGCCTCAGGCCGACCACCTCTGACGGAAGAGATGACTACCATCGGCGGCTGCACCGGTCAGAACAGATCTGATCGGAGGTGCCGCCGACGAAAACACCAGGCCCTCCACGCCGCCATCGCCGATCTGAAGGCAGCATGCATGCCACCACAGCCAAGCCGGGCGCCGCCGACCGCAGCCGCCGCCGCCGCCCGAAGGGCCATCCGCAGCGCCTGCAGCCCTGGCCTCCGCTGTGCCAAGCCGTCGCCGTCCGAGGACGGGCCGGCCTCCCGCCGCCTGCAGCCATCCGCCCGCCGCAGATCCCGGATTGGTCGCACCACCACACGCCTTGGGGTCCGCCCCACCCCGGAGACGCGCGAGAGAGGAGATCCCCCGCCACCGCCGTTGGCCCCGGGCTTAGCCCGGCGGCGTCTTCCGGCGGCGATGGAGGGAGAGGAGGAGGGAGTTTGCAGCGACGGCGGCTAGGTTTATGGCCGCCCGAGTCGCCCTAGGGGGAGGACGACGCGGACGAGTTTAAAGACCACTTTCGATGTCGACTGGACCGTTTGATTTGCTACCCTGAAGATGTCTATATCACGATGCATTAAGAGAGACAAATATATAAAATATTAATGCAACGAAGAAATTTACGCTATCTGTAGAAACACTAAAGGCCAATGGAACTGGCAAGATAAATTTTACCTCTTCTACTTCATACATTCATTATGGAACTATTTTTTCCTCATTAACTTCTCACTTTTTATTGTTACTCGTGTTTGCTTGTAGGTTTGTTGCTTTTGGATTTGGAAAGACCTTGCAAAATATATTGGCCAAGACATGGTAACCTACTGCACAGATAAATTGACTGATGCAAAGAATGAGAATTTAATTTTGACACTCACTCTGCCACCTCTCTCAGACTTGTGATTGATTTTTTCAACAAAAAGACTTATGATTGATGGTCTAGATTTATGGTCACACTCTTGATTCAGAGGGGAGATTTACTGAAGAGAAATTTCATCATGTGAAATTTTCAACGCTTTTATGGCTCATGATGACCAGCTCAATTATAGATGTTTAATTCCACGTGTCTAAATTAACAAAAATAGATGTTATTTTTTTAATTCTCTGCACCTTTGCCTAGATGTTGGCAAATGTCGCCCCTTTCTTGTTTGGGTCGTTCACTTTCGTACTGTACCCATGACATTGAACCAATCCTAGGTTCTTCGTTTTTTCTTGATTTTCCTTATTCCACATATTAAATAAACATGTTTTTTCTTTGCTAGCAGCTTACAGGGGTACAATACTTTTCCTTCCAGGAAAGCATAGATAAAAAGAAATTGTTGAAAATATAATCAAACACATAGTTCTGCACTACAAAAGGAACATGGGCATAAATCATCATAGCAGGTAGCTGAACATTCAAAGTGCCATTTATGGTGCATCCTCTTGACTTTGAGATGGATGGGTGAAGAACATGAACATGTTGGACTCATTGCATGAGGTTTATCTGAAGAATGGTCACAGTCATTCATATGACTCGGCGAACCATGCTGCTTCAGCTGCCCAAGTTGACCTTCAAACACTGCAGACCTGGAACAACAGACAAACTACCACCATAGACGGAAGCAAAGTAATCGAAAGCAAAGCTCTGCAGATCAATGGAGCTGCAAACTGACATAGATATAATGACAGGATCCGTAAAAACTCAGCCAGATTCAGCATACATAAGAATCATTCTTGCGACAGTTGGAAACAGAAGCTTTCATGTTCCATGTTTTAACCCGATTGACCCTGCGTCCCTGCCCCAGCGCCAATATCGAGGAGAGCTCCTTGCTAATGCTCGTGAAAGTCAAACAGTCGAGCTTTCGAGCAGGGTGCGCGGTACGAATGGGCCAGCCCATTCGGTGTCGGCGCCCCTCCCACACCTGGGCAGAGGAAGGCCGGCGTGGCACCTGGATGGCCCAAGAGAGAAAGGAAACCCTGCCACCGGTTCACTGCGCCTCAGTGGGTGTCTTACATGTTCGGCCCAGAGGAACCCGCCAGCAGCTGATATAAGCGAGTGTAGCAAGTGGGTTAGGGGATCCTGGTTGGATCAGAACGAATCGGCGGCGGCTGTAGCGTGTATCCCTCCTCCTGTACTTCTTCCCATTCCTCGAGATCCCCTGTAATCGCCACCATACTTGATTCCTCCATTGATCTATGAAAGAGCAGTAGTGGGTACCTAACACGTGGTATCAGTCGCCACCCACCCCTCTTCCCCGCGCTGGAGACGCGCAAGCAGACAGCCGATCGTCAACGACTCCTCGCCACCATGGATCCGGCGCTCAAGTCCTACCTTGACAAGATGATGGAGAACTTGACCAAGGCCAGCGACGACACCCGCGCCGACATCAAGCGGCTCGCAGGCCGCATCGACACCCAGGCGGCACAAGTCGACGTGCTCTCCGCCTGGAAGCCCGACCTGGAGGACCGCATCTCAAGCTTCAGGAAGCGGTCGGGGCGCTGCAAGGCGAGCGGGCGCCAGCGGCAACATCGTCCACAGGTGGATCGCGCGGTGGATCTCGCTGATCCAGCGTCCGGCGACGGGATCCACGGGCTAGATGGCCACGACGGTCTTCATCAACATCGGGGTGGTCCGCCGGCGGGTAGCATCCCGTTGGCGACCTCTCCGACCAATGGTACGCCGCACGTCTTACCCCAGACACCTCTCTTTGATTCGGCGCTAGGCCCTTGCATCAACCAGGGTCAGCTCGTTGCGGGGCTGGGGCAAACACCTCCATCAGTTTCATTTCCCCAATTCTCCGGCGAGAACCCAAAAATTTGGAAAACCATGTGTGAGCAGTACTTTACTATGTTTCAAGTCAATCCGTGCTACTTCATTCCTATGTCCACCCTGCATTTTACTGGCCCCGCAGCAATTTGGTTGCAATCGGTACAGCCCAAGATCGGTCAACTTGATTGGGATGCATTCTGCAACCTCCTATGCTCTCGTTTTGGGCGAGATCGACATCAGCTGTTAATTCGGCAATTTTATGCTCTTCGTCAGACTAGCTATGTTTCAGATTACATTGAGCAGTTCGAAAACTTAATGAATCGTCTCATTTCATATTCTAATGCTGTACACCCCTTGTATTTTCTGACGAGGTTCGTGGAAGGCCTGCGGGCAGATATCCGTGCTGTGGTCATGGTCCAACGTCCCAAGGATTTGGACACTGCTTGTGCTCTCGCAGTACTACAGGAGGAAGTGGCTGAGGGTCACAAGGGATCGTGGCACAGTCAACATGAGGGCGCAGGGCTGCCTGCGCGCACACGGCAGCCGCCGCCGCTACCACTACCACCTCCGCCAGCGCGAGCACCAACTACATATCCTGCGGCAGAAGATCGCCGGGGAACGGATGCAGCTCGATCCAACAGTGACGCGTCGAAACTCACTGCACTTTGCAATTTTCGACGTGCCAAGGGGCTCTGTTTCAAATGTGGTGAGCGGTGGGGACATGATCATGTGTGTCCCCCAACTGTCAAGCTGCATGTGATCGAGGAGATGCTCATTCTGTTCAGTATGGAGGCATCGGAGGAACATCCCGCTCTGCGTCCAGCAAGTCAAGATCAGGACGTCACCCAGGAACAGGTGTGGCAGTTGTCTTTGCAAGCAGTCTCGGGTACAGAGGCGCCCACATGCCTCCAACTGCACGGGTGGCTTCAGGGGCACGAGGTGCTGATGTTAGTGGATTCGTAGAACTTGCTTAGTAGTGAATTGGGAACAAGAAGAAAAAGAAAAGGCTGGTGCTTCCCTTGTTGAGGTAAGAGCAAATGATCTTATTCGCGATTTCCTAAGAATTGAGTTAGTCAAGTCCACTATTTCGTATACACGAAAAAGGTATGATAGGACAAGTGCAGGACCGATTCCCCATAATAGGTTAGATCGCGCCAATATCAATTCTTTTTATTCCAAGGCGAAGATTGAATCACTTAGCCAACATCCAGAAGCTATTGGCACTTTGTTGAATCGAAATAAAGAATACCACTCTTTGATGATTTTGTCGGCATCCAACTGTTCTCGAATTGGCGCGAAAATATAGATTGTACCAAAGATGCTAAATTGTTTTCTTTTTATTCTACCTCGAAAAAGAAGAAGAAAAAAAATTGCAATGGGGGTAGTTCTGCTTCGTTCGTGTCTCAGCAGTTACAGTCCAAGCTAAGAGGGATTCAGGATATGCCACGTCCCGTGAAGGTAGCAGTAGCAAATGGATCGGAATTGTGGTGCAGCCAGGAAGTGTTGGGCTATTCATGGTACTCACAAGGCAATGTGTTCACCACCAATTTCAGGTTGCTACCGCTGGGCTGTTACGACGTCATCTTGGGCATGGACTGGCTGGAATATCACAGCCCCATGCTTATTGACTGGCCAAAGCGTCGCATGCAAATCGAACATGAAGGATTTACAGTCGTTCTGCAAGGGATCACTTCATCGGTCAACAAGTGTGATACCTTGAACACCATCCAGCTTGCTAGCATGGAGAAGCAGTCAGCAGTCGCCTATGCAGTCCACCTATGTTATACCCAGGACTCGGAGAACATCACCAACATAACATGCATTGAACTACCACCAGAAATTGCGGAGGTACTGCTGGAATACGAGGATGTATTCATGGAGCCCGTAGGGCTACCACCAAAGCGTGATTGCGATCACCACATACCTCTGATGCAAGGTGCACAACCTGTTAACATTCGGGCATATCATCTTAAACCTGAGCTGAAAACAGAGGTGGAGCGGCAAATTGCAGAGATGCTTAAGGCGGGCATTATTCAGAAAAGTAACAGTCCCTTGTCTTCGCCCATCATCCTAGTGAAAAAGAAGCATGGGACCTGGCGAATTTGTGTTGATTATCGAAGACTAAATGCCATGACCATCATCAGTAAGTACCCAGTGCCGGTGATAGATGACACCCTGGATGAACTGGCAGGAGCCCATTGGTTCTCTGTACTGGATTTACGATCGGGGTATCACCAGATTCATCTAGCTGAGGGCGAAGAATTCAAGACGGCTTTCCAAACCCATTTTGGTCACTTTGAGTGCAAGGTGGTTCCGTTCGGCCTTGGAGGAGCACCGGCAACATTCTTGGGGGTATTGAATGTCACCCTGAAACCAGTTAACCGCGTGTGTGCTATGTCGTTCTTCGACCCTCATCTTCAGTCGTACCTTTGCACTACACATTCAGCACTTGCGTCAGGTCCTGTCACTTCTCCGGAAGGACCAATGGTATGTGAAAAGGTCCAAATGCGTGTTTGCACAGCAAGAGGTCAGCTATCTGGGGCACACTATTTCGGGCAGAGGAGTAGCAACCGACCAGAGCAAAGTACAACAGGTGATCGATTGGCTAGTACCAGTTTGTGTAAAGGAGGTCCGAGCGTTCCTCGGTCTGGCCGGTTACTATAGGCGTTTCGTTCGGCAGTTTGGTATGCTCGCACGACCTCTGACAAACCTTCTGCGCAAACACATTCAGTTCCAGTGGACGGCAGCAACACAGTCTGCATTTGAGGCCCTCAAGACTGCGCTGACTTCAGCTCCTACACTGGCTCTGCCAGATTTCACCAAGCCCTTCGTGGTCGAAACAGATGCCTGCAAATATGGCGTGGGCGCAGTTCTCCAACAGGAGGGTCACCCTATTGCCTATCTCAGTAAGGCTTTGGGCCCGAGAACCAAAGGCCTGTCTACGTATGAAAAGGAATATTTGGCAATTGTGTTGGCAGTCGAGCAGTGGCGACCATATCTACAGTTCGGGGAGTTTGTGATTAAAACTGACCAGCGTAGCCTAGTGCACCTAGAAGAGCAACGGTTGCACACTCCCTGGCAACAAAAGGCTTTCACCAAGCTCTTAGGGTTACAGTACCGTATATGCTATCGCAAGGGGGCGGAAAACGGGGCGGCCGATGCACTATCCCAGCGGCCGGTGCCCACTAGTGAACAAGTTCAGGCCATATCAGTTTGTCAGCCGGCATGGGTACAAGAAATTGTTAAAGGCTATGCTACCGATCCCAAAACCCAGCAGCTGATCACACAGCTGGCAGTGGCGCCGATGGAAGACAGCCACTTCACTCTTAACAAAGGCATTGTTCGTTTTAAAGGGCGTGTCTGGTTAGGTAACAACACACACCTGCAACAGCAGATCATGCGCGCCCTCCACGACAGTGCTGTCGGCGGCCTCTCGGGGTTCCCAGCAACCTACAGAAGGATCAAGCACCTATTCGTGTGGCCAGGTATGAAGCAACACATTAAGGAGCATGTCCAGTCATGTCAAATTTGCCAACAGGCTAAGCCAGACCGTGCTCAGTACCCAGGGCTGCTCCATCCGTTGCCAGTCGCTAAACGCTGTTGGGACTTGATTTCCATGGATTTCATTGGTGGTTTGCCTTCCTCTCGACAGTACAACTGCATATTGGTGGTAGTGGATACCTTCTCCAAGTTTGCTCATTTCCTGCCGGTCAAACACCCCTACACAGCACAGACAATCGCTCAGCTTTACATCGACCAAGTGTACAGATTACACGGCATGCCAGAAGCCATTGTTTCAGACAGAGACGCTGTTTTCACCAGCAAGGTGTGGCAGGAAATTTTCAAACTGCAAGGAGTGGAACTGAAAATGAGTTCATCTCATCACCCTCAGACGGACGGACAGACCGAAAGGTTCAATCAGTGTCTGGAAACCTATTTGCGCTGCTTCGTTCACAGCTCTCCCAACAACTGGAGTAGATGGTTGGCGTTGGCTGAGTTCTGGTACAACTCCACGTATCACTCCACGCTCAACAAGACACCATTCGAAGTGGTTTATGGTCAGGAGCCGCGACACCTTGGACTGGTGCCTGAGCAAGCAACACCAATTCCCGAACTTAATGAGTGGTTGGAGGAACGACAACAAATGCAAGATACCTTGAGGCAGCACTTGTTGCAGGCTAAGCAGGTCATGAAGCAGCAAGCAGATAAGAAAAGGACTCCCAGAGAGTTCCAAGTTGGCGACCAAGTGTTTGTCAAGTTGCAGCCCTACATTCAGACATCCGTGGCGCGCCAGGCCAATCATAAACTGAGCTTCAAGTTCTTCGGGCCTTACCCTGTGGTCCGCCGGGTGAATGAAGTCACGTACGAGATGCAACTGCCGGAAGGATCATCGATTTTCCCAGTCTTCCATGTGTCACAACTACGCAAGGCGCTGACTCCAGGTGCGAGTGCCTCATCTTCCCTTCCATCACTTACTGATGTGGTTAATGTCCCGGTGGAGATTTTGGACACAAGATGGCGTCGTGGCTCAAACAAGATGTGAAGATGTCGAAGATCTTCGCAGGCGATTTCCTTCTGCTCCGACTTGGGGACAAGTCGTTTCTGAAGAAAGGGGGGGTGTCAGCGCCCCTCCCACACCTGGGGAGAGGAAGGCCGGCGTGGCACCTAGATGGCCCAAGAGAGAAAGGAAACCCTGCCACCGGTTCACTGGGCCTCAGTGGGTGTCTTACATGTTCGGCCCAGAGGAACCCGCCAGCAGCTGATATAAGCGAGTGTAGCAAGTGGGTTAGGGGATCCTGGTTGGATCAGAACGAATCGGCGGCGGCTGTAGCGTGTATCCCTCCTCCTGTACTTCTTCCCCTTCCTCGAGATCCCCTGTAATCGCCACCATACTTGATTCCTCCATTGATCTATGAAAGAGCAGTAGTGGGTACCTAACATTTGGGGGCAAGCAGCTAATAAAATCCCAAAAAAATGATGCTTTTTTTAGAGGAAAAATTGATGCTTTGTTCAGGAATCTAGCTCACACACCTACAATACTGGGTATGTGTTCGTGACTGATTAAAAGGCAGTGCGGATATTTAAACGCAGCGGCAGATCAAAAAATACGTCGAAAATTTTGCCAATTGAACATTTTGTGATCTACGCTGAACAAATTTTCAAATACACATCGAACATTTTTGTGATATATGTTGAACACTTTTTAAATACACATTGAACATTTTTATAGCACACCTTAAACTTTTTCATAATATATGATGAACACTTTTAAAATACAATGAGCATTTTTGTAATACACGGTGAAATTTTTATATAGCACACAAAACCGAGAAGAAAAAAGAAAAAGGAAAAAAAAGAAAAGAAAAATAAGAGTAAAAAAGAAACAGAAAACCCAGAACAAAACCAGTGAAAAACGCACAAACCATTGAAAACCGGAAGGAAAGATCCATAGAAGAAAATAAAAAAAAGTAGGAAACATCGAAGGAAGCAGGAGCGAAACGAAGAGCACGTGAATGTTGTGCGTCGGCCAGGCCAAGCGGAGGTAGCCTGAGTGAAGGCACGAACTTTTGACGCTAATGAGTGTGAAATAGGATCTGCCATATCGAGGCGGCACCGACAGGTGGGTCCGCGTGTTCGGTCCCAGGCCACGGACTCTGTGAGGCTGGTTGGTGGGACTTGTGTTCTATGGGTGTAAATTCGGACCAATTCTCGCGTGACTTGCATTTATGCCGGTGCACCGCATTGTCGAGCATTATATCTAAGGGCCCACAAAGAAGTGGGCATGGACCGGTGGATGGAGTACCGATCGACTAGGTTGGGGTTCTGCATCGGGGGATAAACGAGGCCGTGGCGCCTGAGCTTGTTCCTTTGCCTCAAAAATGAACAAGTGTGATATGGGCGAATAAACATGCTTCCCGGGAAAAGGAGAAAAAATAGCATTCAAATATTTATGGAATTGATTTTTTTTGAAACAAGGCAAAAGATTTGCCATTTCATTAATTAAGAAGGAAGTTTCAAACAAATGCCACAAAGCGGCTAAAAGAACAAACAATAAGGGTTCTACTCTCGCGGCATTACAACACTCATGTGCTTCGCACCCGCCAACGCCCAAAGAGACACCTCCGCTTTGATCTTACTGATAAGAACCATGGAAGGGATGGCCGTGTTTCTGAAGACCCTGGCATTACGCTCCGTCCATATCTCCCATGAGATGAGCATCATCAGGGAGGCGAGCGCTTTAGGGGATCCAAGGCGAATCTGAAGGTTGTTGTTCCACCATGCTCTCACCGAACTCACTGTTTGCCAAGCCGCCGTAGAGATGTGATGCATTCCAAGCCATGTAAGAATATGATTCCAAATGCGAGTGGTGTAGCGGCATTGGAAAAGGAGATGGGCAGCCGACTCTTGGCATTGCTTACACAGAGGACAGAGACCACAGTTTGGCCATCCCCGACGCATCAGTCGATCCGATGTCCAAACCCTATTTTGAAGGACAAGCCACGCAAAGAACTTGCACCGTGGGGGGGCCCAAACCTTCCACACCGAGCGAACAAGATCTGACGAAGTGAGTCCCTCGAACTGAGCCCTGTAGGCTGAGGAAGTGGAGTACATCCCATCCTTGGTGAACTTCCAAATGATGGAATCTTCTATGTCATCAGTCAAAGAAGTCATGGAAATCTTCTCCCAAAGGTTAGCAAATTGCTGAACATGAGCTAGCGACAAGCCATTGGAGGTGTCAATGAGAGAAATCCAGTTGTTGTTGGCAAAGGCTTGCTGGACGGAGGAATTCTTTTTGCGTGAAATGGCAAAGATGCTTGGTGCTAAGTCAGGAGGGCACAAACCGTCTAACCATGGCGAGTTCCAGAATCTTGCTGTGCGCCCATTTCCAACAGTAACCGTTGTAGCAGCAGCAAAAAAGATACGGTCGTCTCCGGTGCATGGAGATCCCATGCCTATCCAAGGCTTGCTTTTGTCCACCCACTCAAACCAAAGCCATCGGAGACGGAGGGCCTTAGCGAATTTGTCCAGATTGAGTACGCCTAGGCCACCAAACTGTTTAGGCTTGCAGACGAGATCCCAATTAATCTTGCATTTTCCACCTGAAACTTTGTCTGTACCCGCCCAAAGGTATGCACGCCGAAGGCTGTCAATAGCTTTTAGCACCTCCATGGGGATGTCGAGAGGCGTGAGGTGATAAATCGCGACGGCCGTGAGGACCGCTTTGACGAGAACCATACGCCCAGCACTCGCAACAAGTCTTCCCTGCCAAGGGGGGAGCTTGCCAGCGACCTTGTCAATGAGGTGTTGGAAGTGAATAGTTTTGAGGCGCTTGACCGATAGCGGTAGACCAAGGTATCGCATTGGGAAAGCGGAACGCACCGCTGGGAAGGCTTGTAGAACGTCGTCCAGATTTATGTTGTCACACCGGATGGGAGCCACCATACTTTTGGCACAATTAGTAACTAGACCAGTCACTTCTCCGAAGGTGGCCAAGGTGGAAGCAAGAAAATGGACATCCTCCCTCGTGGGTCTAACAAAGATGGCAGCATCGTCTGCGTATAAAGACGTCCTGATGGTCGGCGCTCTTCCACCTATAGGGTGGAGATGCCCCTGAGTGGTGGCCTTGTTGAGAAGGTGGTGTAGGGGGTCGATAGCCAGGACAAAGAGGAGCGGGGATAGCGGATCTCCCTGCCGGAGACCACAACCGTGCTTCATCGGGTCACCCACCACCCCATTGATCAAAACCCTTGAGGTGGCCGTGGAGAGGAGTGCTGAAATCCAATCTCGAAATCTAGCCGGGAACCCGAGGTGTCTCAACAGGTCCATAAGGAAGTCCCATCTCACTGAGTCGAAAGCCTTCTTGATGTCAAGTTTGAACAACAAGGTCGGTGTACGGTTTATGGAATTGAGGACCTCTTACTATTTGCTCGGTTGAAACATGAATAGCCTATTGCATCGATTTTTGGCACGTTCACTAATGAACTAAGTAGCAAGGTGTGGAAGCCTTTATAATCATCCTAACGGTAAAAATGTGATAATGTCCGTGACACGATCATTTATCTTATGTGAGTTTCGATTACTTGTGATGGCCTCTACATTTATCTGCACCTCATAAACTCGATGACCTTGTTCTTACAAGTTACGGTACTTTCTCAGGGACGAGCATGAGTTCGGCCTGGGGAAGTTGATGAGTCAAATTTATGTTATTTGTACCTTTAGTTTTGCACCTTAATTGTAGGATATGTCAGATTTTACTGTGTTCCTGACCCTCTTTTGTCTGTTTTCGTCAGGATTCCACCTACGAAGTTCAGGTATAAGGAAAGAACTCCAAGATATGGTGCTAAAATCACTTTAATTGGCGTGAAAAAATACTGGCATAAAAGAAAGAAGAAAAAGGCAGGACAAAGAAATGCAACCGAAAAAATTGAATTAATCAATTGGAATCTTCCATCATAAAAAGGAATGTGAAACATCCTGTCAACCTTCGCACAATCCTTTGGTAAATTGGTGAAAAACAGCAAGCTTGGGTGTGGAAGTATTGAGAGGCTGACCCAGAATGAAGGTGAATGTACCTTGCTTACATTCTAAAACATCGATCGGATTTTGAATCATTTCTTCCCAGGCACATTGAGGTACCATCACAATTTGGAGTAGTTATAGCTAGGCCAGTTTGATCAACAAAGTTTCTTAACAAATCCTTAATCTAATGCAATTGAGCTTCAGAAAAGGAAGGTGATAATTCTCACTGGCTTTCAAGCCATGGTTTCTATCAACATGCTACGCCGAGCATTGATTTTACTCTTGTGCTAGTCTATACTTCACACAAATCTCACCCAGGACGAATGGGCGCTCGAGTCCATGAACCAGTTGATGTGTCACTTAGGAGGCAATAGTAGTGGTAGTATCGGTGTACATATGGCTCATCTTCCGAAACCACGCGCCTCGCACAGACATTTTGTATTGGCGCTGAGGGAGTCCTGGAGTAGGGACTCCTCGGGCTGCCGGCCTATCTCTCATGGGCCGGACAGTCAGGCCGCACTACAATTGCTAGAAGGCCAGAATGTTGGGCAGCATCATATCCGGACAGGAGACCTTTGGTGCCTTGGTGTGTACTCCAAGTTAAGATAAGAGATTCGGCATGCTTATTCCCTTGTTGTAATCGACCATATGTAACCCTAGCACCCCTGGTGTCTATATAAACCAGAGGGTTTAGTCCGTAGAGGCAAGAACAAGAACCATCATCCTACTAGCCTGGCGTTTAGTTCATCTGATCTTGTGGTAGATCGACTCTGTAATCCTCATATACACAACAGTATAATCAAGCGGGACGTAGGATTTTACTTATTAGACAGGGCCCAAACCTGCGTAAACATCGTGTCCTTCGTCCCTTGTTCCCCATTAATCCCAGATTCACAGCTCGGGACCCCCTACCTGAGATCCACCGGTTTTGACACCGACATTGGTGCTTTCTTTGAGAGTTCCGTTGTTGGGTCGCCGAAAGGATTAATGGCCCGCCTACTCGTCAATAATGCCATCCACGCCGGAGACATCTTCGCCCCCGATGAGGTTTTTGCGTTTGGTAGTGTCATACTGCGTGCTGACCCAGCCGACCATCTCAGCCTGGATGGAAGCTTCACCCCCTGTCAGGAGATCAGGTTCGGGAGCCTAGAGTTCACCGCCGACTCCCGGGGAGATCTTATTCCAACAAGGTTTCCGGCTCCCCTTGAGAAGCCTACCATTCCAGATGTTTTGACTTCGAGAGCAGGGACCAATGTCATACGGAACCCGGACTTAAAGCCTGGCCCCTTCAGATTAGTCAGGCTAGTTCCAGCCGAACAACCCCCGGATTGACCTTGAACGACCCCAGAGCGGCTACACTGTGGGTTAGCCCCGAATATCCGGGCAGCATGGACCCAGGGACCTTTCATCATTGAACGATCTGCTAGATCGAATCCGAGCCATGGGAATCTCCGACGGCTAGTCTTCGGTCTACAACCAGATCGGACTCAAGTCCGATGACTAGGAAATTCACGTCCCACCTATCACGCACCTTGTCGCCACCATCGAAGAATTGCCCGAAGGCTCATAGTCGCCAAAGCTGAAAACAAGTTGTGTCCGGGTTTGTAATGGCTCCGCCCAGGCTTTGAGCCCGGAGCCCGGTATTCGCCCCAAAGAGAGTCCAGAACCAAGCCCCGACCTGAATCGTGACCTTGAGTCCGCGCCACAGTCCACAAACTGTGCAGATTCCGAACTTAGCATACAAGACATCCTGGCGATACCGGCCGCCGCCGCTAGAGTTCCATACACACAACCTGGGGGAACACGGAGTTTCTTCCCCAACACCCCCCCCCCCCCACACACACACACACATGTCGAGTAATCCCCAAGTAACTCGGGAAATCCTGACGTTTGGGAATTGATGTACATAAAACAGCAGCTCGGGGAAACGGTCCATCACTACCAGGCTAGATTCCTCGACGAACTGCTGCGACCAAGAAATAATAGCGACCTTTCGATTCAATTGCTGAGACGAAGGAATCCTTAATGCCCTTGGCCGTTGCCAAGTGCAAAGCTTCACCGAATTATCGGACATGGTATGCAAATATTGCGCCATGAAAGCGCCTAGAAAGCACAACAAATGCGCGTGGAGTCAACCCATGCTGAGCAACCTAGAAAAGCTCAGGCAAAGCGCGCATACCCACGGCGGTCGCCCGAATACGAGCTCGTCGAAAAGAAGAACAGATCCCTCGTCAGACCCAGAATAGTCCTGGATGAGCTACTGGACAAACCATGCCCCATACGCTCGACCCTGCTAAACACAAATCTAACCCACAGGCTTCGAGCTTGTTGGGTAGTCGGGCAGGTGGCCAAGAGCGGCGAAGCTATACTCGGACTCACACCCTCTAGTGGAAGATCAACAACACCCTCATACAACGACAATGATGTTCTGAAGATCTAAGATACCTTCTCCTCGAATAATCATAGGAAAAGAGCCCTTTGAGAGCTCGGCCAAGTCCACCAGGTCACGGCCACAAATTCCTCGACGGATACACCAATCACCTTCGATGAAGAGGATGAACCAAGGGCCCGCCTCGTTCGAGCACCTGCCACATTAGTCCTCGACCCTACAGTGGACAGTTATAGACTAACCAAGGTGCTCATGGACGGAGGTAGCAGTCTAAACCTCATTTACGAGGATACCCTTGATAAAATGTAGTTCGACAGATCTCGCGTCGAAATAGAGCTACACTACCTTTCGAGGAATTATCCCCGGTAGAGAGGCGCGTTGCTCCGGATGAGTCACCCTGGATGTAGTATTCGGTACTCCCGAGAACTACAAATCCAAGGAACTGCTCTTCCACATTGTGCCCTTCCATAGTGGATACCACACCCTATTGGGGCGTGACGCATTCACAAGATTTTAGGCCATACCACATTACGGGTATATGAAGCTCAAACTGTCAGGGCCCAACGATGTGATCACAGTTATGAGCGATTCGGATATAGCACTTCGAGCCGAAAACAAAACAGCTTCACTCGCCCTCGAGGCATTATCCGAGGCTCTTGCGGCCAAGGAATTAACCACACTTCACACAATTGTGAATGGTGGATAGGGACAAATGTGTCTTGGGAGTTCCCGCCAAAAAACTGATCGGATTTATTGTCTCCCATAGAGGGATAGAGACCAATCCGGCTAAAATTCGAGCCTTGTCCCAGCTGGCAATACCCACAGAGCTCAAACACGTCCTGAAGTTGGCAGGTTGCATTGCAGCCTTGAGCCGCTTCATCTCCTGCCTTGGTGAAAAGGCCCTGCCGCTCTACAGATTGCTCAAAAATACTAAAAACTTCGAATGGATCGATGAGGCGACCACTTCACTGGAGGAAATAAAAACACTACTAGCAGGCAACCCCATATTAACAACACCCGGCATAGTCGAACCCATGTTACTATACATCTCCACCACAAATCAAGTGGGGAGCGCGGTACTCGTGGTAGAACGAGAAATGGAGGGCCACAAATTCCAGGTGTAGAAGCCAGTCTACTATGTTCAGAAGTCCTTACTCCATGCAAATACCGGTATCCACATTATCAGAAGATAGCCTACACAGCTTTCATGGCATCCCGAAAACTCTAACACTATTTTTAAGAGTGTTCGGTCATAGTGGTAGCCGAGGTACCATTAAATGGCATCATCAACAACAGGGACGCCATAGGCTGCATTGCCAAATGGGACATAGCGCTCCTTCCCTTCGAAATTGTGTACAAGCCACACCGAGCTATCAAGTCTTAGGTATTGGCAGATTTGATGGCCGAATGGACAGACGTCGAGCTCCCCCGGGAATACAGTACACACTCACATTGGACAATGTACTTTTACAGCTCCAAGATGTTATCTGTACTGGGGGATGGGGTGATCCTTACATCCCCCACAGGCGACAATATCCATTATGTACTACAGATAATGTACACGAATTCTAACAACGTAGACGAATACGAAGCCCTGTTGCATGGTCTTCGGATGGCAACATCAATGGGCGTGCATCAGCTCGAGGTGGGGGAGGCTATTTAAGCCAGCGGCGAATTTAACGGTGAATTCGATGCCAAAGACCCAAAAATGGCAGCATACCAATATGTCATCCTTAAAATATCAGCCCGGTTTGATGGGTTAGAATTTCACCATGTCTCTCGAGACAGTAATCAAGATGCGGATATCCTCGCCCGCATGGGCACTAAACGTGACCCAATCCCTAAGAACACCTTCTTAGAATGATTTTTTAAGCCATATGTGGTGTGGCAGGACGGGGACAAGGATGCGGCAGCCAATGGCCCCGAACAAATCGTCCCTTCGGCCATTGAGCTAGATGATGACATCATAGGTGGCTCGGTACTTGAAGAAACATCTTTGGCTCATGAAGTCATGGGTGTAATCGCACCATGGACTGAGCCCTTCCTTGACTACCTTCTACGGCGGGAGCTCCCCGATGATCAGACCGAGGCACGACGCGCAGTCCGGCGCTCTAAAGCCTACAAGGTCTACGAGGGTGAGCTGTATAAGAAAAGCACTGTCGAAATCCTCCAGAGATACATATCTGAAGAGGGGGAGCAGAAAGTTTTGGCTGAGATACACACTGGCATGGGCGGCCACCACGCGGCAGCTCGGGCCCTGGTAAGCAAGGACCTCTTAGCAAGGTTTTTCTGGCCCACTGCTCACACAGACGCCCATACTCTAGTCCAACACTGCGTTGGATGCTAGTTTTTTTGCAAATCAAAGCCATATTCCCCCCCCCACGGCTCTTCGGACAATACCGATCACCTTGCCTTTTGTAGTATGGGGCCTAGACATGGTCAGACCACTTAAAGGGGGGGGCAAGAAAAATAAACACTTACTGCTTATGGTTGACAAATTCACTAAATGGATCGAGGCAAAACTAGTAATCTCAACAAAGTCAGGACCAGTCATCGACTTTATATCTGGTGTGGTGCCCCCATTACCGTGTCCCTCAGAGCATAATAACAGATAATGGATCCAACTTTACGGCCTAGGAGGTCAAAGGCTGGTGTGCTAAGGTGGGCATCAAGCTCGACTATGCTTCGGTTTATCACCCGTAGACCAACGAATAGGTCGAATGAGCCAATGGACTAATCATGAGTGGCATAAAGCCTTGTTTGGTCTGCTCCCCGAAAGAGTCTGATTGTCGCTGGATGGAGGAGCTTGACTCCGTGTTATAGGGATTGCACACCACCCCCAACCAGTCAACAGGATACACCCCTTTTTTCATGGTGTACAGCCCAGAAGCAGTCCTCCCATGCGACATCATTCATGATGTGCCTAGAGTGCGCATGTACGAAGAAAAGGAAGCCGAGTTGGATCGGCAGAACGATCTGGATGTCTTCGAAGGAGAGCGCGACATAGCTAGAGCTCGCTCCACATTCTATCAACAGCAGGCCCGGTGCTACCAGAGTAGGGAAGTTCGGGCGAAAGCATACAACGTAGGTTAACTCATCCTCCATCTCCTCGAGAAGCAGAAGAACAAGCTCTTGCCCAAATGGCAGGGTCTCTTCATAATTGATGAAGTGCTAGCAGGAGGAGCATATCGTCTTCGCAACCCAGCGGACAGTCGCCTCGAGCCGAACCCATGGAACGCAGCTCGGCTTCGGCTAGTCCGGTGGCGTCATCTTAACTAGCCTTTCATTTTTTGTTATAATTTTTCCTTTTTACTTTTTGGGAGTTAGTGCCTCCCGGGCTATGTTTGGATAAATCGAACTGCGTTAGGCCCTTTGAGCATACATTTTCAAATGTACTACCCGGATCTACCTGGGAGCTCCTTTAAAGAAGCCAATCGATATACTTCTCGTGCACATATTAGTCTTTGTCGTGTTTGCACCTTCCCGTACAATTTTAAGCCATCATATGCACCAATTTGACTTAAGTTTTTGCCAAGTTGGGTTGTCTAGCTCCTGTGCTTACCCCCTACATTCCCGATTGCTCGGCTAGGGGTAGAGGGAGCACGTCTGCGATTGCTACGACCGGGTCAGCCATGTACGTACCTCAGATGGGTGAAGCCGAAAGCTAGTGTTCTTAAGAAAATAATGGGTCGGCCACGAGCTAAGTGAAAATAATTAGGTGGTCAACATCACAATCCTGGGGTTCAGTTCCCGAAATGATTAACATCCGCATACTATAGGTATCCGGATATAACATCTATGGTTAACATGACAAACCCGAAGAAAGGAACCCATGGAGGAACTACTTTGTTCAGAAGATGTTTCTTACGTTACAAAGTAATATAACATAACTCCCTGCACACGGATCACATAGTACGGAACACCAAATGGCAGGATTGCCTGGTTATCCGAAGTGATTTCTTGTTGCCACAGGTCACATAGTACGGAACACTTCCCGACCACTGGTCGGGGAGGCGGAAGCTCATGGCCGGTTAAGACAGCGTTTACATTGCAGATCGAGAATGCTTAGTGTAAAGTACATAGCTACATAGAATCAAGCACATTACTCCTTGTCAATATTGTCTATCAAGCTATCTAGGGCACAGTCCTCCTGGGAGTATCGAGCCGCAGGCATCACTTGATCATATACCAAAATAAGAAGTATTTCTTGCCCATCTGGCCCTACCGGTCCAACACGGTCCATACGCTCTAGCTTGAGTTTAGTAAAATGGGTCCTCACCATACCCATGCCTCTCGCGCTCCCTCCCGACAGGTTGTTATCTTCCATAACTCGAAGCGTCATCGAGCTCCTTTAAAACGATTAGCCAGTTTGGCCATCACGTCTGGAGGCATCTCGATCAGCCACAATGCCTTGACCATACTCTTCATAGCTTTCCGAGCTCTCTTGTGGACAATGTGAAAGTGCTAGTTATTGACTATAGGAGGGGTTAATAGGCGATTTTTATGAAAGTCTTCAAAACACGAGGTCTTTGAAGACAAACTGTTAATTAGAACCTATGTGATATGCAACGGAAGATGTACTACACTAGACAAGCTATAGTCAATCAAGCAATATAGAGAAAGCATGAAGACTAACAACAACTAGGTAGAAAGGATCAGAAAGGAAGACAGTATGAAGCCAAACAGTTACAAGTCTTCACACAATGAAGTCAAACAGATCAGGCATGCAAGCAATGACTTCACGAAGACAAATTGAAAAGTAAGGAAGGAAGGGGATTGAACCAGTAGCTTGGCCAAGACAAGGATTTGGTAGACCAGTTCCAGTTGTTGTGACAACTGTACGTCTGGTTAGGGAGGCTGAGATTGAACTTGGAAGACTGTGTCTTCACCTTATTCCCCTTGAGCTAAGGACACCCAGTCCTCGCCCAATCACTCTGGTAAGTCTTCAAGGTAGACTTCCAAACCTTCACAGACTCCGTTCACCGGCGATCCACAATGACTCTTGGGTCCTCAGAACGTGATGCCTAACCGGCTGGAGGATGCACAGTCCTCAAGTGAAACAAGTCTTCAGGTCACGCGGACAGAAATACTTCAGTGATGCCTAACACTCTTTGGCTCTGGATATTTTGGGCTTTGTCCTTGCAAGGATCTCTCTCTCAAAGGCTTCGGAGGTGGGTTGCTCTCAAATGACAAAAGTCGTGCACTAACTGTGAGCAACCACAAATTTATGGTGTAGGGAGTGGGCTATTTTATAGCTAGGAGGCAACCCAACCTGATATGTCCTAAATTACCCTGGATCACTAAGGAACCGATACGTGTCCAACTGTCGGATTTGAAACACACACGGCAGCTTGGCTTGGGCTACAAGCAAGACCGACTCATCCAACTCTGGATAATATTTGCTCTCATTGTCTTCACTCAAAGACATAAGATTTTGGTTGAGCATCACTTCAATCATCTATCTTTGTTCACTTGGACCCCACTTAACAGTACGGTGGTTCCTATGACTCAAGAAAGAAGAAAAGGAAACTACAAAAGAAACTATGTCTTTGCACTCCATAGTCTTCAAGTGTATGTCTTCATCATCATTATCTTCAATTTGAATGTCTTCACGAACCACCATTGTCTTCATTGTCTTCATACATTTTTAGGGGTCATCTCTGGTAGGTAAACTGAATCAGTGAGGGACTACTACCTGTGTTATCCTGCAATTCTCACAAACACATCAGTCCCTCAACCATGTTTGTCGTCAATACTCCAAAACCAACTAGGGTTGGCCCTAGATGCACTTACAATGTCCCCCTTTTTGGTGATTGATGACAAAAGTATGTGAAAGTTTAAGTACATAGGGATTGTCTTCATAGGTTAAAAGAGGCTCCCCCTAAGGATGTGCATATAAGTAGTTTGCCTTTGAATGCAAATGCATATGGCAGGTTCTGCTTTGTGGAGATCTTCTTCAACCATGAAGACATTCATCATGCATATATGAAAGTAATGAAGATAATGACATGCATAATGAGAAATGGGCGTCTACTGAATGACTTCATGCGGGATTTATCATCGCATCATAAGGTAGCAGCAAAAGTAGCAAATGACCATCAAGTTTAAGTGTTACAACTCAAAAACCAATAATTTCAAGAACGAGAGTTGTAAGAACTTAGCAAAAATAAGCACCCGACCCGTATGGACCCGCTTGAAGACTATCAACTCATATGCTTCTCCACCTTTTGTCATTAAGGACCAAAAAGGTTTGAAGACATAGAGCATCTAGTTGTTGCTAGTCGAAGAAGATGTTGGTGCAGCAGGGTCGACGCTAGAGTTGGGCGGTGCAGAGGGGCCTGGTGCAGAATCCTGATGCGATGAAGCCATCGCTGGTGAAGTGGCGTCATCCTCTTCATCTATGACTCGAGAAACCACAGTGGGAGTCGAAGATGAATAGTCTAAATCTTCAAGTGATGGAGTTGGACGCCAACTTGCATATTGTGGTGGCCTGGAGTCAAAATTGAACCGTTCAGTGAAGCCATCTACTTGAAGACATCTTCAGAACAGTGCAGTGTAAGGCTCTTCCAAGACCGCCGACAGGCTTCCTGAGCAACGAAAGAATTCTTGGTTGCCAGAGTGCGAATACGATTGACGTCAATGAGTAGACTCTTAGAGCTTCAACCAGTCATGATGCCTATCTTGCTTATGGTGAAATGATACAAGAAGCTCTCCGTCATTAAGGACACGAGCACGCTTCTGAGGCCTTTGTGCAACCATGCTGGGTGTTGCATCTGTGTTGGCATGATGCGGCAGTCGAAGTTGTGCAGCAAGGGGACCAGCAGGAGCAGGAGGATTGGGCACATGAATACCTTCAATTGGCTGAGTGAAGCTTTGAAATTCAACATTGTATTCATGGAGAGGCTTCTTGGCAGGCTCAGGGTAGATGGCTTCATATGACATATCAACATCAGGAAAAAACACAACAAGGTTACATGCTGAAGCCTAATAGTTGATGGAGGAGTGAAGCTTAATGAGCCGCATGACCCATGGAACATAGAACTTGAGGCCAAATAGATCAATTCCAGATGCGGCCAACTGAGGAATGAAGAAATCTTGCGTGTTGAACCTGATGCCACTGATGATGTAGAAGACCAATGTCTTCATAGTACCTTCATGCTTGGCGTTAGGTGAATACCCCTTGATCGGCCATAGAGTACGCCTCAAAATGTGATAGATAGTGCAGGGCAAGTACTCGAGGTCTTTGACAAAGAACTCCTTGGGATATTCAGCATCAATGGGCAATGGCTTCATCATACTAAGCATTTGACACATGATCGGCTCAGGATTCTGAAAAATGCTCAACAGTTCACGTTCATATGGCTGACAACCTGGATCATACAGATCACCAGGATTTGGCAGTGAGGTTAGCTCAATGATGTCCCGAGCTTTGGCTTCATGATGCACATCTTGTCATCCACTCAAGGACCCAAGTCTTCAGATCCCTATTGTAGCCTCGAATGTGTAGAGTAGCGTAGAACTGCAGCAGAAGCTCTTCATTCCAATGCTCCTTGTCAGTGAAAAAAGGGAGAAGACCAACTTCTCTGAAGTAATCAAGAGCTTCTTCAAGGCATGGAAGCCCAGCAATGGCATCACAGTCAAGACGCTTGTGAGGAAAAATCATGTCTTGATTGTATAATATGCAAGAATAGTAGTTGTGTTGCTGATAGCTCCAAAACCTATCTAAGGAGATATTTGGCTCTTGTATGGATTATTTGCAGAGTCGAAGAAGGTGTTGTGCTCTCTGAAGCTGAGCACACTAAAGGAACCTTGGGTAGCCATAGCACTTGGAAGCCTTGGGAGCCTGGGCTTCGGCTTCTGCGTTTGAGGCCTTTGCTCCACGTGATAGTCATAT
The DNA here is from genome assembly GCA_021437245.1 of Aegilops speltoides. Classification (NCBI taxonomy): domain Eukaryota; kingdom Viridiplantae; phylum Streptophyta; class Magnoliopsida; order Poales; family Poaceae; genus Aegilops; species Aegilops speltoides. The sequence goes on from CM038146.1 coordinate 107,561,178, forward strand.
TGTGGACCAGGAGTAGTGGGTGGTGTCAATATGGGCCACCTGACCGTAACAAGCTCACCAGGATTGTATGCACGTTCCATGGTTAGAGGCACACGAGGAGGAATAACCATGTCTGAGACGGATGGTTGTGCATTGTCTTCAGTGGCAGCATTGGCTTTGGGCTGCACAATGTCTTCAGCCATGACAACGTCATTAGCTTCAGTGTTGTTAGTGGCAGCCGTCTTCACCTCATCATCAGTGGCTTCATGAATAGGAGGGTCTGGCACAATCACTTCTTCTTCAGTAGGATCATTGGTAAGGGGAATGGCTTCACGTTCTTCTTCTCTTTCTTCATTGGCTGATGCAGCCGAAATGTCTTCAGCCATTTTGGCTTCAGATTCTTGAGCAGACTCTGAGGGGATGGCTTCAGGGAACATTGACATGCCACTGAGCTTGTATGTTCCACATCCTCTTCAGGAATGCTGGACATGGAGACATGTGGCCAAGGGCCTCTGTGAATCCTTCGGAAGGAGGGCAACGCCTGTGGTGAAGGGGTGGTCTTCTCCATGTCTTCTAGAGTCCCTTGAGGCGTCTCAAGCACCGGAGTGGTGAATTGAGCGGGTGGAGTGCGGGGAATGACTTCATGTAATGGGGAGTTGGGGTGGTGCTCTTCCTAGAACACATCTTGTGTGATTGGCGTCGTGGGACCACAAATACTTATCAGTTCATTGCTCGTATGAGCAGGCAATGATACCGGGTTGGGCTCGAGCGGAGGAAGGACTTCATCATCAACATTTTCATCTTGACCAATGTCTTCAGCTGCGGTGGAGTCAGCAGCTGGCATGTCTTTAGAATCATTAGCCTCTGTGGAAGAAGGCTCATCCACAACGAGCCGACGCTCGCGATTTGTGGAGGCTGGAAAGGCAATAGAAATGGGTTCAACATTCAATGGCTCAAGAGGATCAGCACGGGCTTGGCGAGAATACTTTGAAGACTTTGTCTTCAGCTTTTTCTGTGAGCGAGCAGCATCAGAGGTATCCTGGTGCTTCCTCTTCTTGGCTTTAGCCTCAGCTTGCTTAGTCTTATTTTTCTCAAAAGCTGCAGAGGGGACCTTTGGCTTCGAGACAGTCATACTGGCAGCGAAGATAATGATTGGCCTTTCCTGCCTTGGGGCTTCGGGTTCAGCTTCAGCAGGCTTCTTCTTCTTCTTAGCAGCAAGCTTGGGGTCAATGTCAGGCCGCCTAAGAGCCTTTCTCTTTACAACCTCATTATGAGCCTGAACGCATTTTTTAGCATAATATTTCATGCGCTCACGAGAGCCTTTGGCTTCCTCACGCTTCTTCTTGAACTGAGCCTTGAGGTCAATCATCATTTGCTTGAACTTTTGAACATCAGCAACACTAAGATTGGCCATGTGCTTCTTGAACTGGGCCTTCTCATAGTCAATCTTGTTCTTCAGCTCAACAATTTTCTGAGCCATAGTAAGTTCCTTGGCTATGCTGCCTTGAAATGTGACGCTGATGTCAATGGGCAGCTGCAGATCGTCAATGATAAGAGAAGGATCTTCAAACCATTCATCAATGAAGTTGTTAAGTATATCTGCATCAAAGAGAGGCAGGTCCTTGAAGATTTCAGCCTCTTGCTTGCTCTTGATCAGCATTTCCAGAGCATCATCAGCAAGATCTTCATCATTGGACAGGTCAATAACATTCTCTTCATTTTGCAGAATGCTAGCAGGTGTAAGGTCATGACAAGATATCTTCATGGGCTTCCTGTCCTTCTTGGAGATGCGGGATTGATCTTCAGACTGCACAATGGATTGAGGAGGTGCAGATTTCAAGGGCTTCACTCTTGAAGCTTTTGGTGCATGAGTAGGTTTTGAAGCCTTTGTCTTCTTCTTTGGCTTCGAGGACTCTGAAGCATCCTCAGAGTCCACTTCTGTAGCAGATTGATCAACTGTGGCCCTTTGCGCAACAAGGTGGGAGAGGAACCCATCGAAGCTATTGAAGGGGCCAACTATGTTCTGATTGGCTTCACGACTGCCATCTGGCCTTGGAACCGCTAGACCAGGGTTGAAGTGAAGACCAAATTCCTTTTTGTTCTTAGTTGCTGAAGCCTTTGCAAACTGGTAGTTTTGCTCAAACAATTCCTCGTTGCAACACCATTGGAGAGTGGATGGGTAATGTCGGTGTCAAAACTGGCGGATCTCGGGTAGGGGGTCCCGATTTGTGCGTCAAGGCTGATGGTAACATGAAGCAGGGGACACAGATGTTTACCCAGGTTCGGGCCCTCTCGATGGAGGTAAAACCCTACTTCCTGCTTGATTAATATTGATGATATGGGTAGTACAAGAGTAGATCTACCACCAGATCGTAGAGGCTAAACCCTAAGAGCTAGCCTATGATGGTATGATTGTAATTGTGATCGGCCTTCTAAGGACCAACCTCTCTAGTTTATATAGACATCGGAGAGGGCTAGGGTTTACATGGAGTCGGTTACAAGGAAGGGAACACAATATCCAGATCGCCAAGCTTGCCTTCCACGCAAAGGAGAGTCCCATCCGGACACGGGCCGAAGTCTTGAGTCTTGTATCTTCACACTTCAATAGTCCAGACGTCGTACACGGTCCGGCTATCCGGATACCCCCTAATCTAGGACTCCCTCAGTAGCCCCTGAACTAGGCTTCAATGACGATGAGTCCGGCGCGCAGCATTGTCTTCGGCATTGCAAGGCGGGTTCCTTCTCCGAATACTCCAAAGTACCTGCTACGACGAATAATGTCGGGCCTCCAATCAATGTTGTGCTCCTCGGCTTCAGTGCCTCGATAATGGCCACCTCCACGTGTCCAGCGAATGCGAGGAGCCAAGGCGCTTTTGCATTTGACACCCTCGATCCTCCGGGCTGACCGCCTATTTGAAGGGACAGGGATTCTCAGATCCAAACCTCACTCTCCTCCCTTGATCTAGCATCCAGTAGAGCGCTCCGCGAAAAACCATTCCAAGATGGCCAGCCGTCGCAGCTCTTTTGCTTGCCCTCCTCACTCTAAGTCGGGGGATTGGGGAGAGTGTACAGTTCCTCACAGTCGTTTGATAAAGTTACAAACCCAAGGGTTTCTTCCACCGGCGTTCATGGTCTCTGTTCGAGCCGGAATAGCCACTTATGACGGAGGGGGACAAGCGGAGGGATATACAAGCCCATCTCCAGAGGAGCGCGTATGCCTCATCCCGCATCTGCTAAGGGGCATCGGGTTTCCTATTCACCCGTTTCTTCGTGGGCTCCTGGAGTTCTACGGCCTTCAGTTGCACAATCTCACCCCTGCCTCTATTCTGCACATAGTGGGGTATGTCGCACTTTGAGAGCTGTTTTTAGGCTGCGAACCTCACTTCGGATTATGGAGGAAGCTGTTCTGCCTTGTTCCCCGCACCCAGGGAGAGTCCCTATATCAAGTGGGCGGGGCCGAAATATGGTGTATTGCCGAAACCGGATACCTATCCGGCACTCCCAAGAAGGCACCACAAGACTGGCCTTCAGAGTGGTTTTATATTGATGACGTTCCCCTTCCGGATCCAATCCGGACAGGTCTCCCCAAGTTCAGCAACACCCCGCCGAGGGCACACCTAAGTTGGCGCCCCCGCGGCCCTCAAGAAGAGGATACGAGGGAAATACATTCCCTGATGAGCAGGATAAAGGTGCTGGCCAAATCCAGACTGACGATAGTCGAGGTTATGGCGATATGCATAAGGCGGGGAGTGCAACCGCTTCAATATCGGGGGAAGCCCATGTGGCACTTCAACGGGGAAGACGACGCCACTCGTTGCAGCCGTAAGGGTCCAGACTCTGCCACCACTTTAGCAAGGATATTGTCCGATTTGTACAAAGGGGAAGAGGAGGAGTTCCTCCACATTAAAACGCGGGACGGATTCTCCATGTACAACCCTCCAGAGTGGGTAAGTTGCCATTCTTTTCCTTGCTTCACTTACTTTAGCGTCCTCTACTAAGATTACCTGCATCAATTTTTCCGAGCAGGAACTGAGGAGGGCCGTAGAAGGAATCTTCAGCCCCTCCCCGCAGCCAGAGGACCCCGGAAGGGCCCTAGATTCGGGACTCAAAGAAGATCTGAATATCACCGTGGAGCTTGTCAACGGGGTATTTTATCAAGCGAGCTGGGATGGCGCTTCAGTGGCCATTACGGCCGACTATCCCGGACTGCTCCCTGTGTCGCGTGTAAGCCGAACTAAAAACCCTATCCTCCAAAGAGGACTCTCTGGATTATGATTTACCCTTGACGCATCGTGCTATTTGCAGAGACGATGGTTGGAGCGCGGGGCCGAGCATCTAGGGACTCGTCAACCACGGGCATCCGGATCGTGCAGGCTCAAGAGGAAGGCGGTGAGGGTTGACATTCCGTTGCAAAGGTAAAGTAATAACCTGTCCTGTGGTTATAGTATTTGAAATATGACAGCGCCCTTTGTGTGTGGCAAGAAGAGGAGCAGCCGGACTATATCCGGGGGTCCCACCAACCACGCCTCCACTAGCCAGGTTCCAGAACCGACTTCGAGGGTGGAGGTGGACACAGGGCCAGAACCGTGCAGTTCTCCGACAGAGGACGCGGATATGTGTTCGGCCACGAACTCCGAGGTGGAGAGCACCATGAATCACCGGTGCCGGAGGGCCATGCTTCAGAACAACATATTTTTCGAAGAGGCTTTTAATGCCTTCAATTCGGCAGACGCATACATCCGAGTTGCTCGATGCGGGCTGACCCAGGCGACGAACCAGTACACCAAAGATATACGGGTAAGAAATTTTGACAAGTATATATAGCAGTAACCCCTGAGACTTGAAATAATTGGGACAACTGTTTGAAGGATCAATTTATGTACAGGTCCACGTGGACAAGAATGAACAATTGGCTCGGGAACTGGAGGCGTGTAAGGCTCAACTGATGGACGCGGTTGCCAAGTTAGAGGAATCCCAAAAGGCCCCCTCTGGTAATGTTTGTCTTAATTATGCGCCGATATACCAGTTTAGTAAATGGCTGGTCTGGTTAGTCTAACAGAAAATTCTGCAGACAATCCCAGGGTGAATCCGGAGGGCGTAACGGATGACGACTCGCATCTCAAAAGATAGCTAAAGGCTGGCGAGCGCATCCTTACACAAGTGACGCAAGAGAAGAACAAGCTACAAGATGCCAATATTCGGTTGGATGTGGAAATGAAGGACGTCCGCGCTCATCTGGCGGACTCTGTGAAGGAGAACAAAAGGCTTCGATGCGGCATATATGGTGAGTGCTCAAACGAACTGTATGATAGTTCGGCGAGGAAGTATTTTGAAAGAATTTTGCTTGCAGGAATGTTAATGGGTCGCCCTGAAGAGGAGATGCCCTCATCTGCAAGTGATTTGCTACAAGAACTGTCGTAGTTGCCGAATGGCATGGGGGAGCTTGCGGACCTGCTTCAAGGAGCCCGGCGGCGCTTTCATCTGTGGAAGATTTCAGCATGCCGGCAAGGTGCAAGAGAAGCCTGGGCAATGATCAAGACGCGCTACACCAAGGTGGACCCAAACCATATGGCCGAAGTAGGACCGGCGGGGCCGATGGGCAAGAAATTCCCGTAAGTCCGGTATATGACCAGGTAGCATTAGCCGCTAAGTATTCTCAACAGGATTGTAAGCTAGATAGCCTGTTAGATGGTATAGAGGAGGAATATAGTCAGTCCAAGTGACTCCATAATTTAATGGGCATAAGTAGCCCCTAGCCGGATTAAAATCATTTGTCATGGCGGACCTTTTCGCTTCAGCCCCCGGATCCTACAGTCCGGGGTGTGTCCGAATACCCGCTCAGTTATACAAAACCGGGGTATGCATGGAGACTAGGCGTAGGGGTCATAAGTGAACAGACAAGTACCCAACTAGTTATGCTATATTACATGGATAGTAAGAAACATCTTCCAGGGAGAATAGTTCCGTTAGGGGTTCCTTTCCCTGGGTATGCATGCGTCAATGCACATGTCCAGACTGCGAACGATGGCATAGGATACAAGACTTCTAGGGATTTTTGTTGTAACCAATGAATACATCCTTTGTTCACCGATCGAATATACTCTTAAGGAAACTAGCTTTCGGCTTCACCCAGTCCGAGGTACACATCCGGCTGAACCGGTAGTAACAATCACAGAGGTGCTCCCCTTATGCCCTAGCCGAATTAACGGGAACGTAGGGCATAAACACAAGAGCCAGGCAACCCAGCTTGGCCACATCTTAAGTCATATCGATGCATATAATGTTGGAGAAAAGGCACATATGGAAAAAGAACGCATATGTGATGGGCAAAAAGCCATTTAAAGTAATTATGTTTAGCTTCCAAATAGGAAGCCCCCAGGTATTTCTTACACACATAGTGCGGCCGGAGTAATCTGGGAGTCCGCATTGTATAAAGTACTTTGTGTGAAGAGACAAAGAGAAAAGAAAAAAAGAAAGGGGGGCGAGAAAGGAAAAGTGGGGTGGAGCGTAAGTAAAAAAGGGGGGAGTAAGGAGACGAACATTGAGTTCGGTGTTAGGCGTAGAATCTCCGGAGTCTGGCCGCGTTCCATGGGTTCGGCTCGAGTCTGTTATCCAATGCATTACGTAAGCGGTACGCTCCTCCGGTGAGAACTTTGTCAATGACGAAGGGACCTTCCCACCTGGGTTTGAGTTTGTCCTTCTTCTTCTCCTGTAGGCATAGAATGAGCTCGCCAATATTGTAAGTTTTGGCCCGCACTTCTCTGCTTTGATATCGTCGAGCCTGTTGTTGATAGAATGCGGAACGCGCTTTTGCGACACCGCGCTCCTCCTCCAGGGCATCCAAGTTATCCTGCTGATCTAACTTGGCTTCCTTCTCTTCATACATGCGTACGCGTGGCGAATCATGTATTATGTCGCAGGGTAATACTGCTTCCGCACCGTACATCATAAAAAATGGTGTATAGCCAGTGGTGCGATTCGGTGTGGTCCGCAGCCCCCAAAATACGGAGTCGAGGTCCTCCACCCAGTGCGTATCCGATTCTGTTAAAGATCGCACTAGGCTGGGTTTTATGCCGCTCATGATGAGACCATTTGCCCGTTCGACCTGGCCATTTGTTTGGGGTGGTAGACGGAAGCGTAGTCGAGCTTAATGCCCATTTTGCCGCACTAAGTTTTCACCTCATCGGCTGTGAAATTTGAGCCATTATCAGTGATGATGCTGTGGGGGACACCGTATCGGTGTACGACCCTGGACATGAAGTCTATTACTGGTCCGGATTCGGCCGTTTTAACTAGTTTGGCCTCAATCCGTTTGGTGAACTTGTCCACCATGACCAATAAGTATTTTTTTCTTATGGCTCCCCCCTTTAAGGGGTCCAACCATATCCAACCCCCAGACCGCGAAGGGCCAAGTTATGGGGATTGTTGGGAGAGCGGTAGGGGGCATATGACTCTGATTGGCGAAGAGCTGGCAGCCGACGCAATGTTGGACAAGGTCCTGTGCGTCTGCTCGAGCCGTCGGACAATAGAAGCCTGTACGGAAGGCCTTGCTGACTAGCGCTCGGGCCGCGGCGTGGTGTCCGCCCAGTCCGGCATGGATTTCAGCCAAGAGTTGTTGCCCTTCCTCTTCGGAGATGCATCTTTGGAGCACTCCAGTCGCGCTTTTCTTATAGAGTTCCCCTTCGTGGACTTTGTAAGCTTTAGAATGCCGGACTATGCAGCATGCTTCGTTTTGGTCTTCGAGGAGCTCCTGCCTATTTAGGTAGGCCATGAAAGACTCAGTCCACGGGGCGATTTCGGCCATGATTTTGTGGGCCGAAGATGTTATTTCAGTGGCAGAGCCTCCGATTGTGTTTGATGGTTCGGAATCTGGGGGTGTGTTCGGGTCCGTGCTGGTATTGCCGGACTCCCCTTCCCATACTACGGATGGCTTGAACAACCTTTCCAGGAATATGTTGGGTGGGACGGGGTCGCATTTGGCGCCAATGCGGGCGAGGACGTCCGACGCTTGATTGTTTTCTCGAGCCACATGGTGGAATTCGAGCCCCTCGAATCGAGCTGACATTTTGAGGACGGCATTACGGTAGGCCGCTATTTTCGGATCCTTGGCATCAAAGTCTCCGTTTATATGTGATATTGCGAGGTTCGAATCCCTGCGTAGTTCTAGGCGTTGGATGCCCATAGAGACTGCCATCCGAAGACCGTGCAACAGCGCCTCGTATTCGGCTGCGTTGTTGGGGTCTGTATATAATATTTGAAGGACGTAATGGACTGTGTCTCCAGTGGGAGACCTCAGGACTACCCCTGCTCCCAGTCCGCCAGCATTTTGGAGCCATCGAAGTGCATGATCCAGTTGGAGTACGCGCCGCACTCTTTAGGGAGTTCGGCTTCTGTCCATTCGGCGACAAAGTCGGCCAGTACTTGCGACTTAATGGCTCGCCGTGGTTTGTATATTATGTTGAACGGAAGGAGCTCGATAGCCCATTTAGCAATCCAGCCTGTAGCGTCGCGGTTATTAATTATGTCATTAAGTGGTACTTCGGAGGCGACGGTAATCGGACACTCTTGAAAGTAGTGTCTTAGCTTCTGGGATGCCATGAAGACCGCGTATGCTATTTTTTGATAGTGTGGGTATCGGGATTTGCATGGGGTGAGGACCGTGGATACGTAATAAACCAGCTTTTGAAGCGGGAATTTGTATCCGTCCACCTCTCATTCGACGACGAGCACTGCACTTACCACTTGATTTGTTGCAGCTATGTATAGTAGCATCGGTTCGCCGATGTTTGGTGCTGTTAGGAATGGATAACTGGCCAATAAGGTCTTTATCTCATCGAGTCCGGCCGCGGCTGCATCCGTCCATACGAAGTGTTCGGTGCGCCGAAGGAGGCGGTAAAGAGGCAATGCCTTTTCTCCTAGCCGGGATATAAAGCGGCTCAAAGCGGCCACGCATCCAGCTAGCTTCTAGATGTGCTTGAGGTCTGTTGGTATAGCCAACTGCGACAGAGCTCAGATTTTTGCCGGATTCGATTCTATTCCTCTGTTGGAAACAATGAAGCCCAGCAGCTTCCCCGAGGGGACATCGAAAACGCATTTTTCCGGATTCAACTTGATGTCGTATGTCTGGAGGTTATCGAATGTAAGCCTCAAGTCATCTATTAGGGTTTCGACGTGTCTAGTTTTTATGACCACGTCGTCCACATATGCTTCCACTGTTTTGCCAATTTGTTTTTCTAGGCATGTTTGAATCATGCGTTGATAGGTTGCGCCGGCATTCTTGAGCCCGAAGGGCATAGTGTTGAAGCAAAAAGGGCCATGTGGCATTATAAAAGCTGTTGCAGCTTGGTCGGACTCTGCCATCTTTATTAGATGGTATCCAAAGTATGCGTCGAGAAAACACAGCGAGTCGTGTCCAGCTGTGGCATCGATAATTTTATCGATGCGAGGGAGGGGAAAGGGATCCTTGGGGCAAGCCTTGTTGAGGTCTTTGAAGTCAACGCATAGGCGCCAGGATTTGTCCTTTTTTGGTACCATTACCAAATTTTCCAGCCAATCCAGATGTTTAATATCTCTGATGAATCCGGCCTCAAGTAGCTTGGCTAGCTCTTCCCCCAAGGCTTGCCGTTTGGGTTCTGAAAACCGCCTTAGAGTCTGTTTGACCGGTTTGTATTCCTTTAGTATATTGAGGTTGTGTTCGGCCAGCCGGTGTGGGATGCCTGGCATGTCAGAAGGGTGCCAGGCAAAAATGTCCCAATTCTCGCATAAGAAATCTCGCAGTGCGGCATCCATCGCGGGGCTCAACTGTGTCCCGATGGATGCTGTCTTCGTGGGGTCTGTTGGATGGACTTGGAATTTGACTATCTCGTCTGCAGGTTTAAATGAGGTGGACTTGGGTCGCTTGTCAAGTATCACGTCGTCCCTGTCCACAGTGGCCCGCAGTTTTGTTAACTCTTTGGCTGGTAGGGCTTCAGATAATGCTTCCAGGGCTAGTGCTACGGTTTTGTTTTCGGCGCGAAGTGTGACGTCCGGATCACTGGCTAGAGTGATGATGTTGTTGGGTCCGGGCATTTTAAGCTTCATGTACCCGTAATGAGGTACAGCTTGAAAGCTTGTAAACGCGTCCCACCCTAGAAGGGCGTGGTATCCGCTGCTAAAGGGAGCCACTTGGAATGTGATTTCTTCGGCTATAATTCTTTGGGGTGCCGAATACCACATCGATTGTGATTTTTCCCGCACACCGCGCTTCCCGAGTAGGGATGATTCCCCTGAAGGTGGTGCCGCTTTGCTCAATGCGGCCTTTATCAATTTCCATCTTGTTGAGTGTTTCCTCATAGATCAAGTTTAACCCGCTTCCGCCGTCCATGAGTACTTTGGTGAGCCGAAAGCCGTCCACGATTGGGCTAAGGACCAGAGTGGCCGGTGCCCGGATAGTCTGGAATCGAGGTTCATCACTGGCATTGAAAGTTATAGCAATGTCATTCCAGGGGTTTATCTTTGCCACATGGCAAATTTCCGCGGAGCTTCGATGAGCTCGCTTGCACCTGTTGTTCGAGGCAAAAGTCTCGAAGACTGTTAGTACCGTATTGTGTTTGCTGGCAGGATGTTGTTCCGCTTTATGGCCTACAAGAAGATCCTCGCCAATTTTCGCCACCTGCCGGAGTATCCAACATGCCCTAAGGCTATGAGTTGGTATTGTATCCCGAGTACTGTGGAGCTTACATGGCCCGTCGAGCCATTCTTCCAATACGGATCCCCGCCCTGGGGTGGGTTTTGGTTTCTTGGGGATTGGATCGGACGACTTATGAGAGTTTGTCCGTTTAGTTCGGACAAAGGTTTTGGTGAGAGAAGTACTATCCCAAAATTCTATTTGGGTTTTCCACGCGCTCTCCATCGCACAGTACTTGTGTACTATGATTGCCAAGTCCGCGAAGCATACTATGTCGCGGCGGCTTATAGCATTGAGGAGTCCTTCGTCCGTGCAGTTTTTGCAGAAGAGTGAGACCATGTTCTCCTCGCGACAGTCCTTGACCTTGTTAAGCGCAAGGAGGAATCTGGCCCAGTAGTGATGTACGGTTTCCTGGGGCTCTTGCCTGATGCGGGAGAGACAGTTTAAGTCCAGGTAGGTGTTGTTAGCAGAATCCAGATTTTGATCCGATCTAACGCCCAAGGGCGCAGGCGGTTTCGAGCTTAACAGCTCAGAATCCGGAGTGCTGCCCAATTTCTTCAGCCCAATGCCCGATTCTAAGTCCGGGACCTGGGTCATGTTTTAATTTGAGCAGGTTTTCGGCTCAAGGAGTTCGGTGAACCGAACATAGTTCATCCTCAAAGTTGAGGGACAATCCGCGTGTGGTTCCTCTACTATCACTATCTAATGGGTGGCTGGCAGGGACCTGATGTCCCTTCGGTCGGGTTTAAGCCCAATCTGGTCATAGTTCGTAGCGACTCCCAGAGCGGCGATGCGATCCAAGAGTTCATTAAGGGAGGAGAGCTCCATTGGATCCATCTGTTCGGCAAGTTCCAAACTGACGCGAAGGTTATGATTGATGACCCGAGAGGCCACCGTCGGCTCTACCATCGATGGGGCGGCCGTGATAAAGCCGCCGAGTCAGAGCATCTGGCCTACAGCCAGAGCTCCCTCCGAGGTAATGTCGTCCTTGACGATGAGACGAGCCATCGAGCCTTGCAGCGACGTCACAGAGGAACTCTCAATGAAAGCACCAATGTCGGCGTCAAAATCGGCGGATCTCAGGTAGGGGGTCCCGATCTGTGCATCAAGGCTGATGGTAACAGGAAGCAAGGGACACAGATGTTTACCCAGGTTCGGGCCCTCTTAATGGAGGTAAAACCCTACTTCCTGCTTGATTAACATTGATGATATGGGTAGTACAAGAGTAGATCTACAACGAGATCGTAGAGGCTAAACCCTAAGAGCTAGCCTATGATGGTATGATTTTAATTGTGATCGGCCTTCTAAGGACCAACCTCTCACTACTAGGGAACAGCCTATACACAGAATCTTAGCAGCAGCGCAGCTCAAAAAGGAGCGCTGCTGCTAACTAGTAGTAGCACGCGTGCGGGAAACTCGCTGCTGATAAGGATTTAGCAGTAGCGCGCTCGGCGTAAAGCGCGCTGCTACAAATATCGACCGACGGTGTTCACCTAACTCTAATTAGCAGTAGCGCGGTCGCGCGAACCGCACTACTGCTAAGGATGTAGTAGTAGCGCACTTTTTCTGAGATCGCTGCTGCTAAATTTCAAATTGCCCGATTTTTGTCCCGATTAGCGATAGCACCGTATCCTAAGCGCCGCTGTGCTAATTCCTTAGCAGCAGGCTGAGGAGTCTGGACTAGGGTGTCCGGACAGCGGACTATCATCGTCGCCGGACTCCAAGACTACGAATACAAGATTGAAGACTCCGCCCCGTGTCCGGATGGGACTTTCCTTGGCGTGGAAGGCAAGCTTGGCGATACGGATATGTAGATCTCCTACCATTGTAACCGACTCTGTAACTCCTAGCCTCCTCCGGTGTCTATATAAACCGGAGGGCTTTAGTCGTGAGGAGAACATACATTACAACAATCATATCATAGGCTAGCTTTTAGGGTTAGCCTCCTTGATCTCGTGGTAGATCCACTCTTGTACTACCCATATCATCAATATTAATCAAGCGGGACGAGGGTTTTACCTCCATCAAGAGGGCCCGAACACAGGTAAAACATCATGTCCCTTGTCTCCTGTTACCATCCGCCTAGGCGCACAGATTGGGACCCCCTACCGAGATCCTCCGGTTTTGACACCGACATTGGTGCTTTCATTGAGAGTTCCTCGTGTCGTCACCGATAGGAAGGATGCCTCCACCCGTCTTCAAGGGCGGTATTTTATAAAGGGCCTTGGCCATGGCCAAACTATCTGGCTAGGCGGTTTTCTTATGACCGCCTGTCCGTCCACTGCTTCGACAATGACTTCTCAAGTCATCAAAAGCAATCTCCACGTCAGCTCGGAATTCACCGAGCGGCTGGATCTGATAGAGCTCTCGTCTGTCAACGAACTCTTGGATCGCATCACCGCCCTGGGAGTCGCTACGGACTACAATCAGATTGGGCTTAAAACCGATCTGAGAGAGATTAGCTCTCCCCAGGTTACCCACCACATCGTTGTGGTAGAGGAACAATGCGGCGACCTTCCTCCTGTATTAAAAACTAGACATGTCCGGGCTCCCGAACTCTCCACGCCGGATTTCCGCGGAGGAACGGACTTCGATCGAGCACTGAACTTAAAGTCAGGCATCGGACCGGACTCGTTGGACAACGTCCAGCAATCCAAGCTTCCAAAATTGGAAACTTCACGGCCTTTAAGCCCCAAGATGGGTAGGGATCCGGATTTTATTCCACCCACCCGCCCAGACATATGCGATCTATCTCTAATATGGCAAGAGCCCGCTGAAACAGTACATCACTACTGGGCCAGATTCCTCCTGGTTATGGACAGGATAAAGGACTGCCGAGAGGAAAACACAATCTCAATCTTTTGCAATAATTGCACGGACAAGGGAATATTGAACGCCATCGGCCGTCGTAAAATCACATGCTTCACCGATCTGGCGTCCATAGTATGAAAGTACTGTGCGATGGAGAGTTTCCGGAAAACCGAAAACCAGTTTTGGGACAATACGGCCCCGAATACGACCCTAGTCCGCAACAAAAGGGTGCATTTATACTCAGGCACCAGATACAAAAACCAAAAAACAAAAACCCCATAGAGGGCACGGAACCGTACTGGAGGGATGGCACAGCGGACCCTGTAAGCTTCATAGTACAGAGGGCGCCGTCCCAACACATAGCCTTCGAGCATGTTGGATATTACGGCAGGTGGCCAAAAGTGGCGAGGAGCTTCTAGCCCCAGAAAACCACTCCAACAATACCGGTACGGTACCAACAGTCTTTGAGACCTTCGCATCAAATAATATGCGAAAACGAACAATCCGCAGCCTCGCCGAAGTCTACCAAGTAGCAACAGCAAATCCATGGAGTGACACAGCCATCACCTTCAACGCCAGCGACGAACCTAAATTCCGAACAGCCCGAGCACCAGCCGCACTGGTGCTTAGTCCAATAGTGGACGGCTTTCGACTTACAAAGGTCTTCATGGATGGCGGCAGGACTAAACCTCATCTACGAGGAAACTCTTCAAAAAATGGAAATAGACTGGAGCCGTATTGAGCGAAGCAGCACAACCTTCAGAGGAATAATCCCTAGCCGGGAAGCGTGCTGCACCGGAAAAATCACACTCGATGTGGTGTTCGGCTCGCCGGACAACTACAGATCCGAAGAAGTCACGTTCCAAGTGGCCTCGTTCAATAGCGGATATCACTCTATCTTAGGACGAGAGGCATTCACAGTTTTTTAAGCCGTACCCCATTACGGGTACATGAAGCTCAAAATGCCTGGGGTCGGCGGAATAATCACTCTCGCTAGTGATCCAGACATAGCACTCCGCGCCGAAAACAAGACAGCCGCACTAGCCCTGGAGGCACTATTCGAAGCCTTAGCGGCAGAAGAACTCACCGCGCTACGCTCTACGGTGAATAGGGATGATGTGATACTCGATAAAAGATCCAAGTCCACATACTTCAAACCAGCAGATGAAATTGTAAAATTACTGGTCCACCCAACGGACCCAACAAAGACGGCCTCCATTGGGGCACAATTGAACCCCGAGGTAGACGCCGCACTGCGAGAATTCCTTCGGGAAAATTGGGACATTTTTGCCTGGCATCATTCGGACATGCCCGGAATCCCACGCAGATTGGTAGAACACAGCCTAAACATCCTAAAAGGATTCAAGCCGGTCAAACAGGCTCTTCGACGATTTTCCGAACCCAAAAGACAAGCAATGGGAGAGGAGCTAGCCAAACTATTGGAAGCCGGATTCATCAGAGATATCAAACATCCGGACTGGCTAGCTAATCTGGTAATGGTACTAAAGAGGGACAAATCCTGGCGCCTATGCGTCGATTTTAAAGACCTCAATAAGGCTTGCCCAAAGGATCCCTTCCCCCTCCCCCGCATCGACCAAATTATCGATGCTACCGCAGGGCACTATTCGTTGTGCTTCCTCGACGCATACTTTGGCTACCATCAAATCAAGATGGCGGAAGCAGACCAAGCCGCAACGGCATTCATCACTCCATACGGACCATTCTGCTTCAACACGATGCCCTTCGGACTTAAAAACGCCGACGCAACTTATCAGCGCATGATTCAAACATGTTTGGCAACCCAGATCGGCAAAACAGTCGAGGCATACGTAGACGACGTAGTCGTCAAAACAAAACACGTCGAAACTTTAGTAGACGATTTGAGGCTCACATTCGACAACCTCAGAGCATATGACATCAAGCTGAATCCGGAAAAATGCGTTTTCGGCGTACCAGCCAGAAAGCTGCTGGGCTTCATTGTATCTGGTAGAGGAATTGAAGCAAACCCGGCTAAAATTCGATCTCTGTCACAGTTGGATATTCCAAAAGACCTCAAACAGATACAAAAATTGACAGGATGCATGGCAGCCCTAAGCCGTTTTATCTCCCACTTGGGAGAAAAGGCACTGCCCCTTTATCGCCTCCTTAGGCGCATCGAACACCAGTGGGACGGATCGCCCTTCTTGGGACTCGAAGAAATAAAGGCCATATTGGCAACAAATCCGGTCCTAGCTGTGCCAAACCTAGGCGAACCTATGTTGTTATACATCGCAGCAACACATCAAGTTGTAAGTGCGGTACTCGTCATTGAACGAGAGACAGAAGGGCATAAATTCCTTCTTCAAAAACCAGTGTACTACGTATCCACTGTGTTAACCCCCTGCAAGTCCCGTTACCCGCACTATCAAATGATAGCGTACGCGGTGTTCATGGCATCCCGGAAGCTCCGACACTACTTTCAAGAGTGTTCGATAACAGTGGCCTCCAAAGTACCACTCAATGACATTATAAACAACCGCGACGCAACGGGCAGGATTGCAAAATGGGCCATTGAGCTCCTACCATTCGATATAACTTACAAGCCTCGGCGAGCCATAAATTCACAAGTTTTGGCTGACTTCGTCGCTGAATGGACAGAAGCCGAACTCCCTAAAGAGTACGGCGCATACTCCAATTGGAATATGCACTTCGACGGCTCCAAAATGTTGGCCGGACTGGGGGCTGGCGTCGTCTTGACGTCCCCAACCGGGGACACAATCCAATACTTACTTCAAATAATGTACACGGACTCCAACAACGCAGCCGAATATGAGTCCCTTCTACATGGTCTCCGGATGGCAATCTCCATGGGCATTCAACGCCTAGAGGTGCGCGGGGATTCAAACCTTGCAATATCCCAAATAAACGGAGACTTTGACGCCAAGGATCTGAAAATGGCAGCATATCGCAACGCCATCCTAAAAATGTCGGCTCGGTTTGAAGGACTTGAATTCCATCATGTAGCCCGGGAAAATAACCAAGCAGCCGACGTACTGGCACGCATCGGCGCAAAACGTGACGCTGTCCCGCCAAATATCTTCCTGGAACGGCTCTTCAAGCCATCCATACTATGGGAAGGGGAGTCCGGCAATGACAAACCGGAAACAACCGCGCCAACCGGCGATTCAGCCGACGACATAACACCTTCAGCCCACGACATAATGGTAGTAATCGCCCCGTGGACAGAACCATTCCTAGCCTATTAGCTTAGACAGGAACTTCCCAAAGACCAAAACGAGGCCCGCTGCATAGTCCGGCGATCGAAAGCCTACAAGGTCCATGAGGGAGAACTTTATAAGAAAAGTACAACCGAGTCCTTCAAAGGTGTATCTCGAAGAGGAAGGGCGAAACCTCCTGCTCAAATTCATGCGGACTAGGCGGACACCACGCTGCAGCCCGGCCCTTGTAGGAAAGGCATTCCGCACAGATTTTATTGGCCGACGGCCCGAGCAGATGCCAGGACTTAGTCGAGAGATCGTCGGTTGTCGCCTCTTTGCTAATCGAGCCATATTCCACCCACCGCCCTCAAAACTATACCCATTACACCGCCGTTCATGTGCGGGGCTTGATATGGTTGGACCCCTTAAAGGGGGAACCCACAAGCAAAGGTACCTATTGGTCATGGTGGATAAATTCACCAAATGGATAGAGGCCAAACCGGTTAAAACGGCGAGTCCGGACCAGTGATAGACTTTATATCCGGGTCGCATAATCGCCACGGTGTCCCCACAGCATCATCACCGACAACGGCACGAACTTCACGGCCGACGAGGTTAAGTCATGGTGCAAAAACATGGGCATTAAGCTCGACTACGCTTCAGTCTATCACCCTCAAACCAACGGTCAAGTGGAACGAGCAAATGGTCTAATAATGAGCGGCATTAAACCCAGACTCGTGCGGTCACTTACAAAATCAAACATGCACTGGGTAGAGGAGCTCGACTCCGTACTCTGGGGGCTGCGGACAACGCCCAACCGCACTACCAGATTTACACCATTTTTCATGGTATACGGCGCAGAGGCTGTTCTGCCCTGCGACATCATTCATGACTCACCTCGAGTGCGCATGTACGAAGAGCGAGAAGCCGAGCTGGATCGGCAGGACAGCTTGGACGCATTGGAGGAGGAACGCGACGTCGCCAAGGCTCGTTCCGCATTTTATCAGCAGCAGGCTCGAAGATATCAAAGCAGAGAAGTACAGGCCAAGACTTACAACGTTGGCGAACTAGTTCTACGCCTGCTGGACAAGAAAAAGGACAAGCTCAAGCCCAAATGGGAGGGGCCCTTCATCATCCTGACCAGCGGGGCGTACCGTCTATGAAATGCGTCGGACAACCGACTCGAGCCGAACCCATGGAACGCAGCCCGCCTCCGAAGATTTTACGCCTAGTGCCGGACTAAGGGTTCGTCCCCTTCCCCCGTCCAAATTTTTTTTACACTACAGCTGCACTTTGTTTCTCTTTCTTCTCTTATCCTTTTTTCATACAAAGCCCTTAAGGGCCTAATTGCGCATTGTTCGCACGCGCTTGATGTGCTATCCGCACTCATTATACCTGGGGGCTTCTTTTCCAGAAGCTCAACTATAAGGGCTTCATGCCCAAAACATGTGTCATGCTTCCACATGTACCTTTCACTCACCATTATATGCATCGATATGACTTAAGTTTTGGCCAAGCTGGGTTGCCTGGCTCCTGTGCTTACCCCTACATTCCCGATTGTTCGGCTAGGAGGTAAAGGAGCACTGTAAGCGATTATTCTTGTCGGGTCACCGGATGTGTACCTCGACCGGGTGAAGCCGAAGCTAGCGTTCTTAAGGGAATATTCGGTCGGTGACTTAAAAGATGATTTTTTACCTACTTGTTTATCTGCCCCCAGATGTTTTTCTGCTTTTTTCGCAGTCCGGATATGCACTTGACGGCATGCCTCCCAGGGAAAGGAACCCTTAACGGAACTATTCTCCCTGGAAGATGTTTCTTACTAACCATGTAATATAACATAACTAGTTGGGCACTTGTCTGATAAAGCACTAATGACCCCTACGCCTGGTCTCCATGCATACCCCGTTGTTTTTAACCAAAAGGTATTGGACACACTCCGGACTCTAGGGTCCAGAGGTCGAAGCGAAAAGGTCGGCAAAGACAAACAATCTACAATCCGGCTAGAAGGCATTTCACATGTCATTTTCAATACATTATCAAATCTACGGATTGTATTCCTCCTCAATCCCGTCTAACAGGCTGTCTAACTTACAGTCCCGTTGGGAAAATTTAGCAGCCACCTCTACTTGGCTGTATACTAAACTCACAGGGATCTCCTTCCCATCGGGCCCCATTGGTCCAACTTCGGCCATGTGGTTGGGATCCGCCTTCTTGTACCGCGTCTTCACCATGGCCCAAGCCTCCCTGGCACCCTGGCGGCAGGCCGAAATCTTCCATAAACAGAAGCGCTGCCGCACTCCCTGGAGTTTCTCCGCAAGCTCCCCAAGGCCCTCGGGTAGGGAGACGGCTTGCCACAATGCTTGGACGACGCCGCTCATCGCCTGCCGAACTCGTTCGAGCAGTTGCAACAGCTCAGGAAGTTGATCACCCATCGATACGGGCATCTCCTCTGCAGGGCGCCTGTGAGCATACCTACAAGACATATTCTGTCAATTGACTTCCTCACCGAACTCTTCTTTTCAAAGGAATTCGCTCAAGCACTTACTATAGATGCCGCGACGAAGCCACTGATTCTCCTTAACGGAGCCGGACAGCTCGACCCGAACGCCTTTCAGTTCTTCTCCAAGCTGGGCGTGGGCATCTTGAAGCTTGTTCCTTTCCTGTTGTACTCTATTCAGCACCCTTTCGCCGGCCTTCAGCTGGCGCAGCAGTTCCTGCCTGTCCGGATCTAGTCCGGCAGCACCTGCAATGACATTATTAGACTCACGCGCACGCCGCACAGCGCTTATATTTACCAAACAAATGTGTTACCAGGAGGGGCCTCTGTGTTCCCCCCTACGGCAGCAAGTGCGGCCTCAAGTTGGGCTTTGCACTCTTGCAGCTCCTGAGACAGCTGGGCATTCTTCTCGGTAAGAGCCTGCGTTTAAAATGATCCTTAAATCAGTTAGCATAACTACTTTAAGTCTCAGGGGCTACTGGCATATATAACCATTAAATTCCCTTACCCGTATGTCTTTCACATACTGCTCCGTGGCTCTGGTAAAACCATCTTGAGCAGCACGGAGGTGCGCGTCCCCCGTGTTAAAGGCGTCCAGCGCCTCAGGGGAGAAGCACGCTTCACGAAATACTGTCCGGCGGCGCCTATAGTTCATGGCTCTCTCCACCTCAGACTTGGTGGCGGACAGTCGGTCGGCATCCTCCGTTGGAGGAGTATCCGGCCCGCGCCTCGCGCTTGCCTCCCCCTCCTGACTAGGCGCTGGAGCCTGGCCGGTATAGGCCGGATTGGCAACTTCTACGCCCGCAGTCTGGCGGGCGCTTTTTCTCCTATAAAGGATCATGAGCACTCAGACGCTTCCTAGGAACGTTGCTCTGAATATTTAAATATGAGCTATACCTTTGCGGCGACATTTCGGTCTGTGCTGCACTCCTTTTCTGCCTGCTGGTCCGGACTGGCCTTTGTTGGTCAGCCGCCGCAGGCTCGGCTTCCCGCCTTGAAGGTGCTTCCTGTAAAACACCATCGTTCGCGAAGGTCAGAAATGGGCAAGGAAGAGATAATGGTGTCCGAACCTCGGTCACAATCACCTGGGAAGCTGGATATAACCCGGGGTAGTCCGCTGTAATGGCGACCAAAGCATTGTCCATGCTGAGCTGGTGAAACACCCCGTCGATCAGCTCCACCTTGATATCTGGATCCTCTTCGGAGGCCGGGTCCAGGGATCTGTTGACACCTGTTTTTGGCAAGATATAGATTGCAATGAAGATGGTCTCGAGTGAATAGGCCTTCAGCATGAAAAGATTCACGTCACCGAGTGGAACAACTTTGATGTTTCGGTTATATTCATTCGACCTTATCTTACGGACCGAAACTATACTTCGAGTGGCATAATTCAATGTTCCGAATGATTTTTGGCTGATCATGCCTTCAAGACGACCTTGGATGAAGGAGTATTCTAAAGGAATTGTCTTCGTCTCATCGAGACAATCGATTTTTATATATAAACCATCTCAATCCGAGTTCATATGCAAAAGTTAGAGGCAATACACTGTAGGTCAAGCCGAGTGGAAATCTGGCGCAAAGTATCGACGCCATGTCCGATGGGTCATATGAGCAATTAGGCCCTTAAGAAATCCTTGAATCGAAAAACCTTCAACACGAAAAAGTTTCATCTCGTCGAGCCGATCGATTTTCATATAAAATTTGTCTCAATCCGAGGTCGTATGTAACCTGGAGAGGCAAATCAAGATCAGGCTATGTTTTTGGTCGAGTGAAAGCTTACCATCCGAGTGAAAACTCACCGGTCGAGTGAAAACCTACCGATCGAGTCACCGGTCGAGTGAAAACCTACCGATCGAGTCACCGGTCGAGTGAAAACCTACCGATCGAGTCAAAGGTCGAGTGAAAACCTACCGATCGAGTAAAAGGTCGAGTGAAAACCTACCGATCGAGTAAAAGGTCGAAAACCTACCGATCGAGTAAAAGGTCGAGTGAAAACCTACCGATCAATTGTCTTCCGACTGAAAATGTGGTCATCATCCGAGTGAAAGATTGTCTTCCGAGTGAAAATGTAGTCATCCGAGTGAAAAGGTCCAGTCGAGTGAAAGACTCTAATATCCGAGTGGATGAGCTCAAATCCGAGTGAAACTGAACATGTGCCCAAAAGTTTATCAAGATGATCTCGGATGAAGAAGTGTTCAATACAGAAGTTGTGCGTATCGTCAAGACGGTAAACTTTGCTTTCGGAGTCATTGTCATCAGAGATAGTATATGGCCTGCAAATGCACTACAAGACTCGGATAATTCAGTCTACCGCAAGACCGAGTCCGACTGGAAGGTAAAGATGACCTCGAAAAGTACTCAAGATGGCCTTATTTGAAAAAGTGATCAACATGAAAGTTGTTCGTATCGTCGAGGCGCACAAGTTTGATATTTGGGCCATCTTGATCGGAGGTCATATGGAGGCTCGGCGGCCTGCACAAGGAGGAAGACAGAAGTTGGGCCAGATTCAGACTGGATCCGAGTTGGAATAGAACTAAGACTCTAGGACGCGAATTGATGTAATTTTTCTTGTAAGGAAAGCCTAGATGAATCCTTTACTTGTACGGGAAGTCCAGCCGCCTCTTATATATGTTGGGGGTGACGGCCGATTGAACAACACCAATCGAACTAATCAATCTATTACACTTTTGTGTTCATCTATCTTTATCCCCTACCCTTATATCTTTCTTTCTCGTTCTTCGTTCGTTCTTCGCATTGGAGGGCAGCGATACACGAGGCTCTAGGGGCGAGCGAATCGACCTAGGGCAGCCCATAGTCCGCCATGAGCCTCGGACGGGTCCCTCCGGGCAAGTGGGGCTTGGTCTAAAGCGCCCGCCGATCGTCTTGCGATCGCTACTGTCGGTCGGGTCTCCTTCGATGTGAGCTGCGGTGCATCACCCCCGGCGTCGAGGGTACACGGTGACGTGTTCGTGTGTGAACAGGATCTCCCTGGGTCTTCAGGTTGCGGAGCCGGACTCATCATGTCCTCCACAATCCGGCGCAGTTCCTGCGCCGAAGACATAATGTCAGAAGCTTAGACTTTAAAAAGTGCGGGTTGAGCCCTTAAAGGTGTTCGCTTACCCAGCCCCGAGGGTTGTTCATGGAAAACCCATTCAAGGGGTTCGTTTGGAGGAAGTCCTCCTTTTCCCCCTTGTACAGGCCGGACAGGATCTGCACCAGGTCCTCGGTCGAATCCGGCCCTTTGTGGCCGTGGCGAGTGGCGTCGTCCTCCCCGTTGAAATCCCACATGGGTGGCCCTCAGATTGCAGTGGTTGTACTCCCCGCATGATGCATATTGCCATGATTCCGATCATGGTCAATCCGGAATGGGCTAGTAATCTTATTCGGCCCATCAGGTAATGGACGCTCTTGTCTTCCTCCAATTGGGGACTCCGCGGGCGCCAACTAAGGCGTTTCTTCAGAGGAGCAGCACTGAACTCCGGGAGGCCGACCGGACTGGGTCCGGCAGCGGAGCGTCTTCTATGTAAAACCATTCGAAGGCCAGTATTCGGACGCCTTCTTAGGGGTTCCGGATGGATATCCGGTCCCGGCAATGCGCCATACTTCGGCGCCGCCCACTTGATATATAGATCCCTCGTGAGAACGGGGTACGAGGCAGAACAGCCTCTTCCACAGCGCAAAATGGGCCTCGATGCCTATGAACAGCTCGCAAAGAGCTACGTAGCCCGCGACATGCAGGACAGAGGCGGGTGTAAGGTGATGGAGCTGGAGTCCGTAGAACTCCAGGAGCCCGCGGAGGAACGGATGTATAGGAAATCTGAGTCCCTTTATTAGATAGGGGACGAAGCATACCCGCTCCCCTTTGTTGGGACTTGGGGTAGCCTCCGCTTGCTTCCCACCTTGGTAGGTGGTCAGGCCGGCTCGAACCGGGACCATAAAGGCAGGAGGGAGATATCCCCCCGCTTGGAGCTTCACTAGCTCGTTGTGTGGAACAGAGCATCTCCTCCAATCTCCTGGCAGTGGCCTGGGAGCGCGAGAAGAGGAGTCGCGCCAACGGTCCATGGTGGAATGGGTTGTTGGGTCAAAGGCGCTCCGATGAGTATTCGCGGAAGGAAGATGGTGTGATTTGGATATGGATTTTTGCCTCTTTTGTAGGCGGATAACTTGCACGACTAGGGGGTGAAATGTAAAAAACACCCTGGCTTTTCGCATTCGTGCGACGCGTGGAGGAAGGCCATTATTGGGCGTAGAAGCCAAGAAGCATAGCATTTATGAGAAAGCCAGACACTGTTCGGTCGGTACGTGGAACTTAAAAGGAGAACCCGCCTTGCAACGCCGAAGACTATATACGCGTCGGACTTATCCTCATTGAAGCCTGGTTCTGGGGCTACTGAGGGAGTCCTGGACTAGGGGGTGTCCGGACAGCCGGACTATCATCATCCGCCGGACTCCAAGACTACGAAGATACAAGATTGAAGACTCCGTCCCGTGTCCGGATGGGACTTTCCTTGGCGTGGAAGGCAAGCTTGGCGATACGGATATGTAGATCTCCTACCATTGTAACCGACTCTGTGTAACCCTAGCCTCCTCCGGTGTCTATATAAACCGGAGGGCTTTAGTCCGTAGGACAACATACATTACAACAATCATACCATAGGCTAGCTTTAGGGGTTAGCCTCCTTGATCTCGTGGTAGATCCACTCTTGTACTACCCATATCATCAATATTAATCAAGCAGGACGTAGGGTTTTACCTCCATCAAGAGGGCCCGAACCTGGGTAAAACATCGTGTCCCTTGTCTCCTGTTACCATCCGCCTAGACGCACAGTTCGGGACCCCTACCCGAGATCCACCGGTTTTGACACCGACAAGCGCGTTTTAGATCCCGCGCTACTGCTAACCCACACCAACCCACCACCTTTCCCCACCCGTCCCTCCCCTCCCCTCCTCTCTTTCCTTCCCTTCCCCTACCTCCCCTCCCCTCCTCTCTTCCCTTCCCCTACCTCCCCCACATGCTCTCACTCACTCTTCCTCTTCCTCAATACTTCTCCCCCATTACTCTCTCTCTCTTCTATCCACCTTTCTCTCTCTTCATTACTCCTACCTAACGACACCACCTCCATTAATGCATCTCCTTTCTCTTTTTCCTTCCCCCTCCACTAGTTGAAGTTGTCTCCTCCCAAATTAGGTAGCTAGGTACATGTAGGATTTAGTTAAGTGACCGATTTGCTCCCTAACTAGATCTATCTTTGTCAAGAAGAGCTTTGTGCACTTTTGATCTCCCTACAACATCATCTCCACCGTGTGCTCGATCTCGATCGAGATAGAGGTGATGAAAATTTCAGGCTTTTGCAAAATGGAAATATGTTTATGTGTGTGTGATATGTTTGTGGAAATTGTGTGTGTGGCATGAGTTGACGCCAAATTGTGCTCTTGAGTTGCCTATGTTTTGCCGAAATGTCGATTTATTTCCGTTTCAGCGAATTCCGGGCAAACTCTAGATCCATATATGTCCTATTTTTAGGGAAGGTCATGCCAAAAAAATTTTATGACTTTGATGCATGCACGCGTTTTTATAATCAATTTGTTTATTATTACCGTGCAGAGTTGACGATGGTCAGCGGAACGATGGTGGATAGGTGGTTGCGGTCGGCGGTGCAGGACATGAAAGAAAATAACCGGACAGAGGTTTTATGTCCGTGTCGAAAATGCAAAGGAATAGTTTGGCTCGACCCCCATGACGATGGTCGTGTCGAAGCGCACCTGCTCATGACTGGTTTCATGGATGGCTATACTCGGTGGATAATTGAAGATGAGGATGACGATGTTGACGATGCCGACGGGGCAGGCAATGATGACATGGGGCAAGACGAAGAGATGATCAATAATGGCGACGGGGAAGAGGCCGGACATGGCGGCGGAGAAGGGGCCGGACATGGCGGAGGAGAAGGGGCCGAACATGGCGGTGGAGAAGGGGCCGGACATGGCGGAGGAGAAGGGGCCGGACATGGCGGCGGAGAGAACGACATGGACTCCACGCAGCAGAGTTCGTCGGTACTAAGTTCACCAAAGGGACCCTCATGTTCAAGCATTGCTTCGCAAGGAGACAAGTACTGAGAGAGCTGCTTCTAGAGAGGAGGCTAAGCTGGAGCAACTGGTGGTAGACTCGAACACTCCATTGTATGATGGTTGCAATCCTGAGGTGACCCGCTTGAGTTTCACGCTCCAACTCCTGAAGACGAAGGCTAAAAACAAATGGGCCGACACTAGCCTCGATGAGCATCTCAAGTACCTAAAAGATGTTCTTCCCGCGGGTAATCTATGTCCTACTAGTGTTGATGAGGCAAAGAAGATCGTGTGCCCTCTTGATCTACCACACGTTAGATACCATGCATGCATCAACGATTGCATAATTTATCGGAAGGAGCACGCGGAAAAAACAAGCTGTCCGGTGTGCAATGCTTCTCGATACAAGAAGGCCGGGAAGAAATGTCCCCAGAAAGTTGTATGGTACTTACCGATCACTCCCCGTCTCCAGAGGTATTTTGTAGATCCCAAGGAAGCTAAGCTAATGCACTGGCACGCGGAGAGGAAGAAGCTCGATGATGGAGATGATCCGAAGCTGAGACACGTGAAGGATGGAAGCCAGTGGAGAGCGTTGACCAGCTTCTATCGGTATTTTGAATGTGATGCAAGGAACATCATGCTCGGCCGTGTACCGATGGCATGAATACGTTTGGCAACCAGAACACCAACCATAGCACATGGCCCGTGTTTGTATGGATGTACAACCTCCCCCCTGGTTGTGCATGAAATCGAAGTACATTCACATAAGCATGCTTATTCAAGGGCCGAAACAACCAGGAAATAATATTAATTTGTATCTGGGGCTACTTCAAGAGGAGTTAGACACGTTATGGAAAACACCGGCCAAGACATGGGACGCCAGCAAAGGTGAGTATTTCAACATGAGAGCCGCGCTGATCACGATAGTGCAGGACTATCTCGGTTACGGATATGTGGCAGGCCAGGTGTGCCATGGATATTGCGGATGCACGCGGTGCATGGATGATACGACGTATCAGCAGCTAACGTCAAGGAAAGATGGCGGGTCTGGGAAAATCGTGTACATCGGGCATCGAAGATGGCTTGAATAGGACGACCCATGGAGAAACCGTGGAGATCTATTCAATGGTCACGCTGAGCATCGAGGACCTCCATGTAAGCGGAGCGGTGCTGAAATCGATGAGCTGTTGAAAAACTGGAAGGAGTGCCCCGCACCGGGAAAGACGATGAGAAAGGCACTGGAGCCGCTGCTGAAGGTATGGAAGACGAGGTCTGGGTTCTGGGACTTGGAGTACTGGCACAAACTTGATACACCTCATTGCCTTGATCAAATGCATATCTGTAAGAATGTCCTTGAGAACTTGCTCGCAACACTGATGAACATGTCGGATAAGACCAAGGATGGGCCAAAGGCAAGAAAAGACTTGCAAGATTTGAAAATCAGGGAAGATCTGCACATGCCGCCCCGTAAAATGTCAGACGAGACAGAGACAGAGACAGAGGCATGGGAGAAGAAGGGCAAGAAAATAAAGAAAGAGGATTATTGCCCCCCTTCTTGCTTCACCTTAAGTCAGGCTGAGATCAATCAATTCTTTAAGTGCCTTACCGGAGTCAAAGTTAGTTCCGGTTACTGTGGCAAGATAAGCAAATATCTAGACACGGACAAGAAAAGGTTCAGCGGGATGAAGTCTCATGACTGTCATGTGATGATGACGCAGATACTACCTGTTGCCCTTAGAGGGATAATGGACAAGCACGTCCGTGACATGCTTATTGGTCTCTACAACTTTTTCGATGTCATCTCTCGAAAGTCGATCAGTGTGAAGCAGCTCCAAAGGCTACAGGAAGAGATCGTTGTGATACTGAATGAGCTTGAGATGTACTTCCCGCCCGCGTTCTTCGACGTGATGGTGCATCTGTGTGTCCATATTGTGGATGACATAATAGACCTGGGGCCATCATTCCTGCACAACATGATGCCGTTTGAGAGGATGAATGGGATCATCAATGGATTCGTTTGTAACATGTCCCGTCCGGATGGAAGCATCGTCCAGGGCTATTTGGCACAAGAGTGCATCTCTTTCTGTGAGAATTTTCTATATGGCGCAGACCAGCCACCTGGTGTTATTGTTGGTTTGCCCGTTAACAAGCACGATGGGAGGCTCAAGGATATGGTCATCGCAACGGTTGCGAGGAACTGCACGCGGCATACTCAGATCGACGCAGCGATTTTGTGAGCAAACTTGGTAGTGCTACAACACCTAGACGAGGTAGATCCTTTCGTGGCATCGCACAAAGAAATTATTGCAAAGAAGTATCGTGGATCGGGGGTATGCGGGACGGACGCCGAAGTTACTAGAGAGCACAACTCCACTTTCTCGCATTGGTTCAAAGAGCATATTATTGCTAATCCTCGAGGAGGGCTCTAAGGACGGATTGCTCATATACGCTTTAGCACATGGCCCTCGCCCAACCTCGTAACCTATCGTGCATATGATATCAACGGATACACGTTCTACACGGAGGCCAAAGATATGGACAGTGATGATCAGAACTCAGGGGTGACGATGGAATGCATGACCGACAGCGACAACTGCCCAACTGAGCGATTTTATGGAAGGGTCGAGGAGATCTAGAAGCTTGACTACTCTGGACTGCACAACACGACGATGTTCCGTGTCAGATGGGCTAAGAATGTCGAAAGAGAAAGCCAGATGTTCACTACCATGACTATACCCGACGCCAAGAGCGCTACCGTGAACGCTATCGCAAAAAATGAGCCATGGGTACACGCTAAGCACGTGACACAATGCTTCTTCATAACTGACCCGCGCAATCCCAGCCGTGTTGTCGTGAGGAGAGGCAAAAGGAACATCATTGGAATGGATGGAGTCGCCAATGAGGAAGACAATGATCAGTACGGCAACCCAATGAGGGAAGATGACGATGGTGATGAAGTATACGTCAAAAGAAGAATCAATACTACATTACCCAAGAAAAATCGTACTCCATGGAAAAGGCAAAGTCACAATGAGGGGCTCAATTATTCTTCGACGAACAAGAAGGGAAAGAATCTGACTCAAAAACGAAAATGTCAGCACTGAGGAAACGTATGTTATCGGTCCAATGATGTGTAATATATATATATATATGTTCCTATTTTGTATACACACTTAGCCATTATTATGCATGGGTCCAATGATGTGTAATATATAGGTTCCTATTTTGCATACATATTTAACCGTCAAACGATGCAATATATATCGCCTCCCTTCGCTCAACGCGGGAAATAAAAGTGGGATAAAATAAAGGAAAAGAAAAAGGAAAACTGGCAGTAGCGACGGTAGTAGCAGCGCGTTTTGCATAAACTGCTGCAGCTACTGAATTTAGTAGTAGCTAATTTTTCCTAAACCGCTACAGCTATCGAAGTTAGTAGCAGCTGTTTTGACATAACAGCGCCTCTGCTACGCCCACTTAACCGAAAATTCTCACTCGCCTCGCTTCATCCCGCCTTTTCCCCAAATCCCCACTCTCTTCCCCATCGCACCTTGGCGCTGACCCGCCCGGCCAGCGCTTCGACCCCGGCGCCTTGGGCTTAGCCTCGACCAGCGCTTCGCCCGACCTGCCTCGACCCGACCCGGTTCCGCGCTAGCCCCGACCCCAGCGATCGCCTCGACCGGCCCTCGCCCCGACTCCAGGCCGGCGCTCGCCCGACGCAGGCTCGCCCAACCCGTCGGCCCTCTCCTCCTCCTCTCCCCTCCCGGCCGTCGTCGGGCCTGCCTCGCCCCTGCACCCTCAGTAAACCCCCTCTCTCGCTAGGGTTCTTTGGTTATGTTAATTAGGTTATCTATTTAGTTATGAATTTAGCTAGGTTTCAAAATTAGTTGAATTTATATGCAAATTTGAACCGACATGTGATATGTGCATATGTCATGTTTTGGACATGTCATGTTTGGAAAATGATCCGAGTGGCCTATGTTACGCCGAATGTTGATTCATTTCGTTCCGTGAATTTCAGCGCCGATATGTCCATTTTTAGCAAAGGTCATGCCGAAATTTCCCGTGAATAAAGGCATGATTTGTGCTACATAGTTGGCATATCGAGTGCTGGCACATAGATTTCTTTTTATGTCATTTCTCATTTATTCATACTTTTAGAAATAAATGAGGACACTTAATCATATGAAACATGTCGAACAACGAAGAAACTGGGCCTTCTGACCAAGATGCATTTAGATGGATTATGAGGGTGAACAAGAGTACTCGACTATTTGATGCTAAGCAAGGTTTGCAGGTCAGCCTCGATGATGGTAATCGACGCCGACATCGACACCGACGGTGCCGGCACCGATGGCGGCACCGAGACCGGTGGGGAAGGTACCGACAGGGAAGGTACCGACGGGGAAGGTACCGGCCCCGATGCCGCTACCGAAAAGAGGAAGCATAAGAAGCAGAGGATACGAAAACCTAACAAACTAGGGATTGGACGACTTGTGATCACAAAGATGGCACCGCAAGTTTGAGCCGTTAGAGCGGAAGAACCTCGCAAGTGCTATGGGAACCAAGTAGGATGCATCCCTACGGAATGCGCGAGCATCAACGAGCGATGACTTAAGGAGTAAAGAACATTTGACGCAGCATTGCTCCTAACGGTTGCACAAGAGATTCAAGTTCCCGACCGGGATGATAACATAGAACAATAGTGGGATGATCCGAAGATGAAAAAGATTAACAATCACGCCATGGGCATGTTCAGCAATGATTTGGCCTCCTGGAAAGGGAGGGTGAAACGAGCTATTGAGGCTGATGAACCCCTGTCCAAGATTCTGGAGGAAAATCCAACACTTACAGAAGAGGAGTTCGAAAAGTTCAAGGACACTTGCGCTACCGAGGCAGCCAAGGCTAAGGCTGCGAAATTCAAAAGCCTTCAGCAAAGGAACACGGGGAAGCATCACCTCGGAAGCCATGGCTACCTCGGTAAAAGGCCCATATGGGATAAGGAGGATGCGGAACGTGAAGCCGCGGGTCTCCCAGACCCCTTCATGAAGTTCATCAACCCCTTGGAGCATGACTTCATCAAGGCCCGGTGCAAGTGGGACAAGGAGAAAAAGGTTTTTTACACGGACAAGATCACGAGGAAATTGATTAGACTACTGGAGAAGCAACACCGGCTTGCAGCCGAAAGCCCTACTTCTCGGATGAGGCCCAAGTGGGACACCCCTCTCGACCGGGCCTTGAACGAACTTAAGGGACTCCCTTTGGACCAGCGGCCGCAATATGGTCGTGTGCACGGCGCCGAGACGGCGCCACGGAAGGTGTTTACAACGACGGCCCGGAGGCCAAGAAGCGAAAAAAGAATTTTAGTCAGCGGACATCGACGCAAAGGTGAAGCTGCGGTCGAGAAAAAGCAGCCGAGGACGTGAAAAAGCAGCCGAGGACAAATATGAGTTGCTACAAAGAAAATCAATGCAGCAGAATCGCTCTGCAGAAATGATTTCGCTACTAACTTGGTTCCGATTATCATCAATCGGGCGAAGGAAGATCCGCATAAGACGGTACATGATTTCCCGATGCCCGGTTTCGTCGCGAGCAACTCCATGAACAACAGCACCATCGCACCATCACTTGCTCAAGCAACCGGGCCTCCTCTCGCAGCCACTCCCGCTCATAGCAGCCCGTCCTCAGTCTCAGGCACGCTAGGTGGGCCTTTGTCTTTGGCTGAGCTCGACGCCGTCACGGTAATTACATGTCGCACCAACATATATATATATATATAGATAATATTCCATTTTTGTTGCCTTTTGGTTGTTTTACGCCACAGACATATGTGTTTGCAGGCAAAAGAAACCCCGTGCACCATACTCTACTTGATCAAAGGCCAGAAGGTGGACGTGGGAAAGGGGATGATAATGGACCCCTCTCAATGCACGCTCCACAACCAGCCGATCCCCGCTGGGCACTTCAGGGTTAGCTTGACCAGTGTGAAATTGGGGCACGAGGATTTGCCTCCTCCAGTACAGCATGTGGGAGCGGACGACGAGACCCCGCCGCGGATTGGAAGCTGCAAAGGTTGGGTGCTGCTATGGTCAAGAATCTTATTAAATGCTCGAGCCGCCAAGAGCACACCAATAACTACCACACATCAACAAGCATGTGCGGAGACCACCACCCCGCCTACGCAATTACCAGCTCCTGTAGTGTCGGGTGAGAGCGGTGGACAACATGATGAAAGGGGTGCAATAGTACTGGCTGATGTAATTTCTCCTGTAGAACAAAGAATGGATGATGAGACGGAGGTCGACCCTATGGATTACCTCAATACAAATGCGTATGACTATGACATAGATATGATGAGTCAACCATATGACGAATCGGGCTATCAGCTTGCTAATGAGAATATGGATGATATGCCCGGGCAGGGTCGTACCATGGATTGCAAAAGTCTCTCTTCATGAAATCCTCACAGACACGCTCAAGATGCCGCCAACACAAGCTCAACTAGCCAGACACGAGGGTTGTACAAGATTTAGCCCGGGAACACTGGGCAGGGGTTAAGGAAGGGTCTGGAAGGTGTGCCCAAGAAAAGGAGAGGAAGAGATCGGGAAGGTGCTCGCCTCCAAACAAGCCGAGCACATAGCAGCCAGACGATGCATTCTAAAGAGCGTGTACCCGTGAAAGGTGTGGTCATGTTCCATCTCACAGGCGAGCCGATGCTACCACCGAAACCGCTGGAGGCACTATCGGGATCTCAGAGATCGCACGACCATGTCTTTGTCGACTGAGAAAAGCCTACTAGCCTCAAAGGATCCAGGATATCCGACATACGCGGCTCGTGTGCCTGAGGGGAAGTGCTACGTCGACACACGGCCCGCAGAGGTGTTCTTCCTGCGGTTTGACCATATCTTTGAGATGTTTCTAACAAGGCGGCTTGATTTTACTATCGTCCGCCTTTTTGCGCTTCATATGAGCTCCGACATGAAGAGTGAAGAAGTCTCGCAAATCTGTGTGGTGGATCCGTACTACATGCACGAGTCTTTCTTGAGTCTCGGTGACTTTGAGCGTGAAACTGCTACGGAGTACCTCCAAAACTTCATGGTACAGAATAAGGACCGGGAAATTGTCCTCGTGCCTTATCATCCAAAGTAAGTCAGTTCCGGACAACCCTTTCGTACATTTCAATCATTCCTTCTCTCTCATATGGGGAATAATTTGAGGTGTCTTTTCACCGCAGCAACGGGCGCGCCGTCCTTATCGTTCTTTACCCGCAAGTCTCCCACGCCGTGTATTTTAACCCATCCAGAGACTACGAGAAAAAGGACTACACCCACATAATGAATATTCTAGATGATGCTCTCCAAGGCTTTAGCTTTAGAGGTGGCCACATGCATATCAAGAAACAAAGGAACAAGAAGATGGGTTTCGCGCATAAAACTAACTTCTCCTGCATCCATGTCCCAAAACCAAGCAAGAAGGATGGATTCTACATCGTCCATCTCATGATTCAGTTCAACACGGATCACCAAAAGCTTCGCATTAACAGCAGAAATGATGATCATATCCACAAGTGGCTAGAATCTCATGGAGAAGCGAATTATAAACTTAGAGATGACTTCTTTCACATCCAAAGCGACATTGCGATGATCATCATGAAAGAAGTCGTCGATGAGAAGGGGATGTTCCACCACGGCCCTATATCGCGAGCTGACGTCCGAACTCGCATATGCATGCAACATCTAGACCTCACGCCGTTCAAGAAGCTAGGGTTCGTCCTCGATGATATGGAAGGATGGAACTTCTAGTGATTTATGATGCCGTTGATGATGATATGTGTCGGTTGAACTTGTATACTTTTTGTAGCAATGAAACTTTGTGATGTCCACGGTCCCTGCCGAACTTGCGTAATGCTACTTTGTTAGTTTGCGTACGATGACCTGCGTATCTCTAGTTAATTAATTTGCGTACTGTATATGTTGCATCTAGTTGCTAACCCTTTCTTTTTCGGTGTTGCTCTAGTATATTTTTTTGCATATATATGATTGGACATCCTCTTCATGAACATGCATCTCTAACAGGTACCTAGTTTCTTGATGGCGAGATGGAAATGCTATGTCGTGTAAAAAGGGAAGGTTCCGGGGGTGTACAACGAGTGGCATGAGTGTCAGGCGCAAGTGAATGGGTTCACGGGCGCCAGCCATAAAGGCTTCAAAAGGCACAAGAAGGAGAAGCTAGTTACTTGAGGTTCACGCTAGCGCGAGAGAGGACTCGTAACCGCCACCTCATGTACTGCATAGTTCCGCTCTCACTCATAGTGATAGCACTTCTTGCATATACCTTTGTTTAGATGGATGACGTTGTTGTAGTTGCAAGTATTCGAGACTTGCATGTATCGCTATTTTCGAGATGATGACAAGATATCACTTTGTGTTGGATGATGATTATGATGAGACTATTTGTATGTACATGCTATGATTACATTTGTGGTCTCGCAGGCATTTGTATGTGTATCATGATGACAGTTCTATGTGCTAAAGATTCTTCTACAAAGCCTGTTCAAATACAAAACAAATATGCTAAAAAACTACTTAAATTAGCGAGAGAGAGTGTATAAAAGTTAGCAGCAGCGCCTCAATAGCGATGAGCGCGTCGAGCAAAGCACGCTAGCGCTACTAGCGAGCGAAGCTTCCTCTAATCGCGCCATCGCTACACTTGTGTAGAAGAGCGCTGGTGTGCACGCGCCATCGCTATGCGTTAGCTGTAGCGCCTTATTAGTAGCGCCTGTACCCGCGCTACTGATACATCTAAAACCCGCGCTGCTGCTAGCCTTTTCCCTAGTAGTGTCTCTGGTTTATATAGACATCAGAGAGGGCTAGAGTTTACATGGAGTCAGTTACAAGGAAGGGAACACAATATCCGGATCGCCAAGCTTGCCTTCCACGCAAAGGAGAGTCCCATCCGGACACGCGCCGAAGTCTTGAGTCTTGTATCTTCACGCTTCAATAGTACGGACGTCGCACATAGTCCGGCTGTCCGGATACCCCCTAATCCAGGACTCCCTTAGATGGGTCGGCATTTTCGGGCTAAGGTCCTCTTACCATGCAAGGATAGAAGCCCTTGGCTATGGCTTCAGCCTTGGTTGCGGGCTGCAGCTTCTTATAGAGGATATCTCCCCATGGGCACCGTATAGCATTTTTAGCTGAGTACTCTGGAGTCACGAAGCGATACAAAAACCATTGTTCTGCCCAGTATGTTCGAATCCATTGGATTCTGGATTTGCTTTGACCATAGGATTCATCTGGATCAGATTTGTACATCTCATAGAGATCTGGGGGCAGGTCCAAGGTAGTGTCGTCGTGGAGCTATCTGCCACCCTTCTTTGAAGATTTGCTAGATGCCATTTGTGTCAAACTGAAAGGCTTCACAAAAGTGTTTGGCTTCAATCTGCTTGTCAAACAAGAGCTGGCTTCAACTGACTCAATATGACGATGTAAGAACTCTGCAAATGAATGCAGACTATGAGAACCAAGGGATTCCCCCACGGACATGTACCTGTGACAGCATTAGAGATGCGAGGGAAAGGGAAGAGGTCATATGCATTCTTAGAAGATTTTGAAGATAAATCAGTTTGAAGACATTGACCTCATACTACGAAGACATTCACTTATCGGTGTGAGTTGGTTGCAGATTTGTATGCATTGATACGTCTCCAACGTATCTACTTTTCCAAACACTTTTGCCCTTGTTTTGAACTCTAACTTGAATGATTTGAATGGAACTAACCCGGACTGACTCTGTTTTCAGCAGAACTACCATGGTGTTATTTTTGTGCAGAAATAAAAGTTCTCGAAATGACCTGAAAATCTACGGAGCAACTTTTTGGAATTAATAAAACATACTGGCGAAAGAATCAACTGCTATACCATGCTCCATTAAAAGAAACTATGTTAAAACTGCTTTATGTGATCTTGGAGCCGGTGTTAGTGTTATGCCTCTCTCTTTATATCATAGACTTGATTTGAATAAGTCGACACCTACTGAAATCTCTTTGCAAATGGTCGATAAATCAACTGCTATACCTGTCGGTATTTGTGAGGATGTGACTGTTGTGGTTGCAAACGTTACTATTTTAACGGACTTTGTTATTCTTGATGTTCCCGAGGACGATAGTATGTCGATTATCCTTGGTAGACCTTTTCTAAATACTGTAGGGGCTGTTACTGACTGCAACAAAGCCAATGTCACTTTTCATGTTAACGATAATGAGCATATGGTACACATTCCGAGGAAACAACCTCAAGCCCATAGTATCAATTTTATTGAAAAAATTCAACGATTACTATTGGAGGTTTTGAATTCCCTCTTCCTACTGTCAAAAAGAAATATGATATTCTCATTGTTGGGGACATGCATATCCCCGTTGAGGTAACCTAGTGTTATTCGAAAATTCTCTGATTTTATGTTATTCGGAAGAAATTTGTTAACAAGACATGATCAACCTTGTTAGTGGGTTCCTTTTGATGAGCATAAGATGGATAAAGTTAGAAAGCACAACTCTCTATACCCTCCTTTTACTCCCTGTTATTTAGATTAGATAAAGAAAAAATAGTATTTTCTGTCTATTTTCTGAATTATCCATGCAATAAAAAATACCCTGAAAATAAAAGTTCTCCAAATGTCCTGAAAATGAAGTATGATTTTTTTGTAGAATATTTAAGAATTTCTGGTGCTGAGAACACACCAAGGAGGCCCACCATTTGGCCACGAGGGCACAGGGCGCGCCCACCCCCTGGGGCGCTCCCCCCTGCCTCGTCGTCCCCATGTGGACCCCCTCCACTTATTCCAGCACCCACTCACTTCGTCTTCCTCCAGAAAAGATCCTCCCATACCTCAAACCCGTGTTCTATCTCATCTTGCTGCCATTTTTTATCTCCTTGCTCAAAGCTCCATTCACTAAACTGTTTTGGGAGATTGTTCTTCAGTATGTGACTCCTCCAATGGTCCAATTAGTTTTTGTTCTAGTGCTTTATTTATTGCAAATTTTTGCTGCTAAGGTGACCCTGTTCTTGAGCTTGCACGTCAAATTTATATGGTCCCAAGTAGTTTTAATGCATGATATAGCCTCTAGGCACTTGTGGGAGTAGTTGCTATCAATCTTGTTGAATTTGGTTCACTTTTATTTTGAGTCACTAAAAATTTCAGAAATCTTTCACAGAAAGAAAAATGCATAGGAAAATATACCAAGGTGGTTCCTCAAGGAAACAAGGACCAAGGCTCGCGATACGTGAGCCAGACGATGAACCACCGAGGGAAGCTCAAGTGCGGCCTTGTGAATGGCCATCAGTGGAGTTTATGGTCCAAGCAGGCATCTAGGATGGATTTGATGCATATGTGTGTAATGCTGATCTTGAGGACTTCGTGTCAGATAAGTGCTTACAGTACTACTACCTCACTGATTCCTTTGTGAGAAGGTTTAAATTTACATCTTCTCACACTATTTTATTTGATATTTATGATAAATCATATACCATGGACCTAGCAGATTTTAATACTTGCTTGTAAACTCCCGCAGTGCGGTAATGTTAGTGAACCTCGCAAATCTGAATATAAAGACTTTCTTGCTAGTATCACTGTGGGGGAATCTAGAGAAATCACACAAGCTACCATAGGGAGCATTCATTTCCCTTCCATACATTATTTTTCTCTCTTTATAGGTACATGCATTAATGGTAAAGATGAGGCTTGTCACATGTGTGTTCCAGATCTTAGTGTCCTCAAGAGTGCGGTATTAGGTGATAAACAATATAACTTGGGGGCCATTGTTGCACGAAGGCTGCATCTTAATGGTACATGTGGAGATTTGTTTGGTGGAATTTATGCAACTCATGTAGCTAATTATCTTGGTGTACCCATACATGGAAGTGACATGGAGTTGCCTCCTACTTATCTAGATTATAGTGCCACGGTTAGCCATCAGTTTCTTGAGAGGAATGAACAGTTCCTCCAGTACCGACTAATCTTTGACATATGGTGTACCGTCCATGTTGCTCTCCCTACTCCCACTTTCTTTGACTTTCGGGCAAAAAGGAGATACTTTATAACCAAGGAGGAGGTGAACGGACGGAGGCAACTCACCTCCAAGCTGCAGCTCGTCAGGCAGTAGTTGCTGCATCTCAGTACAACCCCGACTACGACTTTGGATAACCGCCAGGCCAGCAGTGGCCATAGACCAACTTAGGCCAAAAGCCTAAGCTTGGGGGAGTATGTATTTCTCACCGACATTACATTCATGTTCACACACTCATTCTAGTTGTCGGTGCTCATACTTTTTCATTGTACTATCCATGCTATTTTATTTTATTTTTTCTTGCTTTCTTCTTTGTGTGTTTGAAAAACCTTAAGAAACATAAAAATAAAATAGTTGTAGCTTTTTAGCTAGTTTACTTTCCATTCTTGTAGTAGTAATTAAAACAAAACCCAAAAAGATTTCTCGTTCTTCTTTTGCTTGATGGGAGCTTTCCTGTGAAGTTTTATTTCTTTCTTTCCTTTGGGGGTCGAGAGGAGAAGACCACGATGAAAATGTTGAGTGGCTCTCATATGCATTATTGTTGATCTAACCAAGAGCCCATATTACCTTGTCTTCTCCTTTGTATCAAATGCTTGCAGATTCCAGCTTAGTCCAATGCATGTGCACTATTATTATTATCCACACCGTTCGGTCGTGCGAGTGAAAGGCAATAATGACGATATATGATGGACTGATTGAGATGAGAGAAGCTGGTATGAACTCGACCTATCTTGTTTTTGTAAAATGATTAGTCCACCGTTCCTGATTCAGCCTATTATGGATGAAACATGTTTGCAATGACAATTAGAGATTATAGTTGCTCATGCAATGCTTAATTAGTTAGAAGTTTATAATGGGTACCTTGTGTGCCAACATGCTATTAAAATGGTTGTGATGCGGTATGATAGGGTGGTATCCTCCTTTGAACAATTCGAGTGGCTTGACTTGGCACATGTTCGTGCATGTTATGTCATGGTGATTTATATCCTACTCATGCTTGCACTCATTGTTGATTAATCTTAATGCATGTTCATGACTGTTATCCTCTCTAGTTGGTCGCTTCCCAGTCTCTTTCTAGCCTTCACTTGTACTAAGCGGGAATACTGCTTGTGCATCCACTTCCATAAACCTCAAAGTTATACCATATGAGTCCACCATGCCTTCCTATATGCGGTATCTACCTGCCGTTACAAGAAAATTTGTATGTGCCAAACTCTAAACCTTCAAATGAAATTTTGTTTTGTATGCTCGAATAGCTCATGTATCAACTAGGGATGTCTATATCTTTCATGCTAGGTGGGTTATTCTCACGATGAGTGGACTCCGCTCATCATTCACGAGAAAATTGCCGGTAACTGGGATGCCCAGTCCCATGCTCAAATCAAATCAAAATAAATGCAAACAAAACTCCCCCAGGATTGATGTTAGTTGGACGGCACCCATTGTTTCGGACAAGCCATGGATTGATGTTTGTTGGTGGTGGGGGAGTACAAACTTTACCATTCTGTTTGGGAACCGCCTATAATGTGTGTAGCATGGAAGATATCGAGATCTCTTGGTTGTTATGTTGACAATGAAAGTATGCCGCTCAAAATATTATTTATCACTATTTCAAAACTCGACCTCTGGCACCTCTACAAATCCATGCTTCCCTCTGCGAAGGGCCTATCTATTTACTTTTATGTTGAGTCATACTCCACTTATTAAAAAGCACCAGTTGGAGAGCACCGCTGTCATTTGCATGCATTGCTATTAATTTACATTGAGTATGACTGTGACTGGATCTCTTTTACCATGAATTACAATGTTTAATCAGTCCTCGATCTTTAGGGGTGCTCTGCATTTATGTTTTGCGGTCTCAGAAAGGGCTAGCGAGATACCATCTTGTTATATCATATTATGATTGTTTTGAGAAAGTGTTGTCATCCGAGATTTATTATTATTGCTCGCTAGTTGATTATGCCATTGATATGAGTAAACATGAGACCTAAATGTTATTGTGAATATGATTAGTTCATAATCTTTGCTGAAAACTTGAATGCTGGCTTTACATATTTGCAATAACAAGATCAAACAGAGTTTGTAAAAGTTTTTCTTTATCACTTTCAGTTTGTCAACTGAATTGCTTGAGGACAAGCAAAGGTTTAAGCTTGGGGGAGTTGATACGTCTCCAACGTATCTACTTTTCCAAACACTTTTGCCCTTGTTTTCGACTCTAAATTGCATGATTTGAATGGAACTAACCCTGATTGACGTTGTTTTCAGCATAACTGCCATGGTGTTATTTTTGTGCAGAAATAAAAGTTCTCGAAATGACATGAAAATCCATGGAGCAACTTTTTGGAATTAATAAAAAATACTGGTGAAAGAATCTACATCAGGGGGCCCACACCCCGTCCATGAGGGTGTAGGGCGCCCCCCCTAGGGCGCGCCCCTCTGCCTCATGGGCCCCCTGGGACTCCACTGACCTCAACTCCAACTCCATATATTCACTTTCGGGGAGAAAAAAATAAGACAGAAGGATTCATTGCCTTTTACGATACGGAGCCGCCGCCAAGCCCTAATCTTCCTCAGGAGGGCTGATCTGGAGTCCGTTCGGGGCTCCGGAGAGGGGAATCTGTCGCCATCGTCATCATCAACCATACTCCATCACCAATTTCATGATGCTCACCGCCGTGCGTGAGTAATCCCATCGTAGGCTTGTTGGACGGTGATGGGTTAGATGAGATTTACCATGTAATAGAGTTAGTTTTGTTAGGGTTTGACCCATAGTATCCATTATGTTCTAAGATTGATGTTTCTATGGCTTTGACATGCTTAATGCTTGTCACTAGGGCCCGAGTGCCATGATTTCAGATCTGAACCTATTATGTTTTCATGAATATATGTGAGTTCTTGATCCTATCTTGCAAGTCAATAGTCACCTATGTGTTATGATCCGGCAACCCCGAAGTGACAATAATCGGGACCACTCCCGGTGATGACCGTAGTTTGAGGAGTTCATGTATTCACTGAGTGCTAATGCTTTGGTCCGATACTCTATTAAAAGGAGGCCTTAATATCCCTTAGTTTCCAATAGGACCCCTCTGACATGGGAGGGTAGGACAAAAGATGTCATGCAAGTTGTTTTCCATAAGCACGTATGACTATATTCGGAATACATGCCTACATTACATTGATGAACTGGAGCTAGTTCTGTGTCACCCTATGTTATAACTATTGCATGATGAATTGCATCCCACAAAATTATCCATCACTGATCCATTGCCTACAAGCTTTTCACATATTGATCTTTGCTTAGTTACTTCTCCGTTGTCACTGTTACGATTACTACAAAACTGCTAGTGTTACTTTTGCCACCGTTACTGTTACTATCATACTACTTTGCTACTAAATATTTTGCTGCAGATATTAAGTCTTTCAGGTGTGGTTGAATTGACAACTCAGCTGCTAATACTTGAGAATATTCTTTGGCTCCCCTTGTGTCGAATCAATAAATTTGGGTTGAATACTCTACCCTCGAAAACTGTTGCGGTCCCCTATACTTGTGGGTTATCATGAATATAGAGCATAAGTGAACATAGTTGCAAGTAATGAGATGCAGAAACAAGTGGATATAGATTTGAAGTGTAGAAACCACTTTTGGAAGATGTGGAAAGATTCAATGGATCAAATAAGCGGTAAAAAGCAAGTTTTATTTACCGCACGATGAACTGCTAGACGAAGCGGAAGGAGGCCGAGCAGTCCAATCTCCCGCGCCCTAACTTGGCGGTGGAAGACACCTACGGTAACAGCAGAGAGGACGATGTCCGCGGCTAATGTGAAGATAATGTCGGAGAGGTTGTGGTAGCTAAGCGCTTCGACTCTGGCGGCGAGGATGCTAGCGGTGGTGCTAGGTTTTGAGCGAGATGGCGAGGTGGGAGAAGAGATAATGACCGCGTGGGGTGAAGTATTTTTAAGGAGAGGGGCGGCGTAGTGCAATTATGCAGGTGCCCCTGGCGGTTCACATATGGTGGACACATGGCATGCATGCAACTTATCGAGGGTTGAGCCACGATCCCACGCGTGCTAGGTTTGTCGGGTGGTCGTTCTAGCTTCTCCTGTTTTTAGGAAAAAAGAGATAAGAGCATTTAAAATAGTTTTAAATGTGTGTCTCTGTATCTTCAGCTGACAAGGACACAGTGAAGACATTTGACATGTCAACAGAATGCATATGAAGAGATAGAGAGAATTTGAGGGGTAAGCACAGAAGTGGTTAGGGTCCAATCACATTCACTTAGTTCAAAAAACAGCAAATTGAAGACATAGCTATAAGTGAATGTTGTAGAGGACAGAACACATCTCTCTCTCTCTCTCTCTCTCTCTCTCTCTCTACCCTTTTTGAACTGACGGTTTCAGGTGGTTGTACTGATGTTTTCGAAGCGGTTGAACTCATGCTTTCAGTTTTGTTTAACAGATCGTCTTCTTTAGTTCAAAAACTTTTTGTAATTTTTTTGTCGGAACGGGGTGTGTAATATATCGTTGGAAAGATCTTGACAACCATATTTCAAGTATGTGGGACGTTTTTGCAAAATCATTATGGTTTAAGAGCAGTTTTTAAAAAAACATTTTTTTTCAAAACCAAAAACGTGAATCGTATTTTGGACTCAATTTTCAAACAGTTTGTCGGCATTGAGCAAATAAGATGGCACTGTAAAGCTGGTGAAAATCTCCATCTTCCATATATGTATTGTTTTTTCTAATTCTATATGATTTAAAAGTAATTTGAAAAACGGTGAAATTCTGGGCGAAACGTATTTTCGTGATTTTTTGCAAACGGTTTGTCGGATTGACGCAAGTGATATGGCGTTGGAAAGCTATGGAAAATGCGCAACCTTTTCGTATAGAAAAGTTTTTCTAATTCCTTACGGTTTAAAAACGAATTCGAATACGGTCAAATTTGATTTTGAACGCGATTTTTTTAAAAAGTTTGTCGAAATATGGCAAATAATATACCGTTGGATAGCTATCGAAAATGCGAAACTTAGTCATGTTGAACGTTTTCTCTACTTCGCAACCGTTTAAAAGTAATTTTGAATAAGGTGAAACCCATCGTGTTGTTTTTTCATGTCTAAAAACAGAGTACTTGTACTGATATATGTCTGTGTTTGTACTAAGGTATTTTTGACAGTAGTTTTGAATGGTTCTAAAAAAAGTACTTGAACGGATGTCCATATGGTTTTGTACTGAGCGTGTTTTTCACATATTAGACTTTACTCTGTTTTTGTGGTATCGTTTCCTTATAACTTTTCAACGGTCTATGATATTATCGTCCCCGAACTTTTACTCTGAGCGTTGGACGCCGGGGCGCGGGCGATGACGGCGGTGCTCGCGGCGGCACTTGTACTGATCATCGTCCCCGAGCTTGCATGGTTTTACATCGTTGAACTGAATGACATTTTTTGAAAAGAAAAATGTTTCGTGTGTTTCTTTTTTTAACTCTTACATTTTTTCAACGATGTTCTGGACTTCTCTCATTCTACGACTTGAACTTTTACCATTTGAATTTCCATGGGGCCTCTTTTTGTTTGAGCTTTCTCCCAAAACTTATCAGGGACGTCGTGTTGAACTTACAACTTTTAATTTGTGAACTTGTTGTGTTTTTACAATTCCAAAGCTAGCAAGCAGTAGGAGATTCACCCAACAAAGGAGTTGATTACATAGAGCAGCCACATTAATACCACAGTCAGATCGATAGCTAGCAGCAATAGTAGTGATTACCAACACACATACACATGAACTGATAACAATCTTGCACACGACCTGACAAACAAGAAAATACATTAACGGACAAGAAGAATACAATACACATGAAACTGATAATCCCCATGGCTAATGGCAGAGCTTTGTTGCATCTAGGTTCAGCTGTTTACTGAAAGTAGAACTTCTTAGTTTTATTAATTTGGGCTGATGTTTAAATGTTCACCATTTTGGCCTACATCAGAATACTGAGAAGTTGCTTATTAAGGCATAACACACAACATCTCTTGTGCTATAGGAAAACACATAAACAGAGGGGAAATTGGACATAGAATCGGCAAGTAGTGAACTGAAAAGCACACATAACATGCACTAA
This sequence comes from Aegilops speltoides, assembly GCA_021437245.1. Lineage (NCBI taxonomy): Eukaryota > Viridiplantae > Streptophyta > Magnoliopsida > Poales > Poaceae > Aegilops > Aegilops speltoides. The sequence goes on from CM038146.1 coordinate 107,604,570, forward strand.
AAAAGAACACAACATCCTTAGCGCTGCGTCGACCACCTGTGGCAAAGGTGAGCGGCTTGCGGTGGTAGAGGTGAATATCCTGATCGCTGCGTCGTCACATGACCTCGTCTGGCGGAGGTGAACGGCTTGTGGTGGCAAGGGTGAAAGGCTTGAGCGTTGCGTCATCGAACAGCCTTGTGTGGAGGCAGTGAATGGCCTGGGCCATGAAGGTTCAAGAAGGTTAGTGGTGTTGAGAGGCTGTGTGGGACTATATTTGTAGTGTCCACTGTCCCTGCACACACACAACAGCCACCAATTAGCATGCACAAGTTCATGTAAAAAGAACAACAAGTTCATGTACAGTAACATTACATGTTCACGACGAAACCTAAAAAGATGTGTACTTTGAAATACTTCATTTTACTTCCCAAATACCTCATTTGTTTTTGAAATATGAACTTCTATATTTATTTCTGTAGAACTTATTATGTTTTCCCTCCAAACTACAAGAACATGATTGGTTTACTTACCCACAAAATATTTTATTCAAATACTTTTGAAATGCTTACAAAATATTTTATTCAAATACTTTCTGTTTTCTTATAAGCGAACTGATGGAAATCTTGACGGTGCACTTCGGTATTTTATTCAAGGTGAACTGATGTACTTGCAAATTTAACTCATTGTGTTCCTTTTTTCATACTGAACTGATGTAGCCTCTATACAATGTAAAATGGACATTGTTGTGATTACCTACATGGCTGAACTAGTTAATATATTTGCTTCCATCTTGTATATCCCAATCCCAGGCTGCATGACTGCCATGGACTCATAACAAACCGCTTATGCATTTTAAACAGACACCTTCAAGGCATGACAATGGGCAAAAAAGATCAATTGTAGAGTGGCATGCTAGTGAGTCAACCATAGAATAGATCAAATGGAAGAGCTTGAACAATCTACATCATATACACACGAGAATTGAGTTTCTGAAAAGAATTCGAACTTGCAAACTTTCCCTAGGCGATTGCATCAGTACTAGTATGACTGGACAAATAGTTCAGATTTGTAGCAGCACACACACACACACGAATCTTACATCTTTTATAGAATCAAAACAAACTTACAGAATTTTGAAAACTGAAATGACGTTTTTTTCTGCACACGCACCCAACGAATGTAACTTCTTCAACTACAAATCTTCTCCTGCAGTCCTGGATCTTTTTGTACAACACATGGAAACTAAAGTTGCCCCTCTAGCCATTCACAGAACGAAGAAGATGCATCGGTGCTGCAAATGCTAAGTATTGTAAATTGTAGCAATTTGCAAGCACAAGGGAGCTACAAATGAACAATGAACACAGCAAAACTAGTAGTTCAGTGCACTAAGACATTTTAGCAAACACATGGCGTGCACAAAAATCGGAATTTTGAGATTGATGAACTGCTGGTTTTTTTCCATTGAACTGACATTGTAAGAATTTTCTATCTTACCAAGTGTTACAGGGAGTCGAAACCAGCGACGAGGTTGTTTGGCGCATGTGCAGCACAGCAAGCTCGTGGGCGAGGATGGCAGGAGGAGCGGCCGTGCGGGGATGAAAGAGCAGGGAGTTCAAGTTCGAGCGCAGCGAGCGGAGCACCTCCAGGAGATCGCGGGGGCTTGGGGACGACGACAGAAGGAGGGAGGCTCGAGGCTCCGGACAGAGGGAGGCCCACGACGGGAGGAGGTGGTGAGCCGCCCCGGGAGCGGAGATGGTTCGCGGGATCGATGACGGTACTGGTCGCGCTGGCCCGGTGGCGCGAAGGTGGTGGGTGGGGATGGGGGTCGCCGAAGATGGGGGTTGTCGGGGTTGGGGCCGCTAGGGATGCGGGTCTTCAAGGATGGGGAGCATCGGGGCTGGGGTGCTAGGGATGGGGTCGCCGGGTGGGGGTCACAGGCGTGGGGCTCGCCGGGAGGAGGCAGACGGCAGCATGGTGGTGAGGAGGCCGGCCGGTGGCGTGTGGGAGGAGGCCGCTTAGAGCCGCTGGGCTGGGAGGGCCTGCCTGCCGGGCTGGGGGGAGGAGGTCGGCGGGCCTTGTTGAGGAGGCCGGGCCGGCGCGGTAGGGAGAAGGTCGGGCGGCGGTGGGAAGACCAAGGCAACATTGCGAAGATAAACCTTGATGATAAACCAATGTTGAAGACCAAGGCAACATTGCGAAGATAAACCTTGATGATAAACCAATGTTGAAGACAAACCAAATATGAAGATAATGCAGTCATGACGCCAAATGAAAATCTTCAAGAAAGTGTGGTGGTGGCGTTACCCACCGTATAGGAAATATTAGACCCAGACTCGGTGCATAGTTATCATGGCACTCCGAAGTCAAATTCCACGTTAATGTATTCACACTCAGAGGGTAAGTCTTCATGAATTGAAGATATACGTTACTTCGTGTGTTGCACACCTAAGTCATCAATATGCATAAGTGTTAGGATGTGTGTCCATTCACAGGACATTCGAGATTCTAAGATATTTAGCTCACATCGCAGCTCGCAAAACCTTTTCTCATCCAAGGGCTTTGTGAAGATATCTGCCAATTGCTCTTCCATGTTAACGTGAATGATACCAATGTCTTCCTTCATGACATGATCTCTGAGAAAGTGATGACGGATCTGAATGTGCTTTGTCTTCGAGTGCTAAACTGGATTGTTGGCAATCTTGATGGCGCTTTCGTTGTCGCAGTAGAGTGGCACATGCTTCAAGTTGATGTCATACTTGAGAGTTTGCTTCATCCAGAGAAGCTGAGCGCAGCAAGATCCAGCAGCAATGTATCCAGATTCAGCAATGGAGAGTGATACACAGTTTTGCCTCTTTGAAGACCAACAGACAAGAAATCGTCCAAGAAAGTGACATGTGCCTGATGTGGACTTGCGATCAACCTTGTCACCAGCATAATCAGCATCTGAGAATCCAACTAGATCAAACGCTGAGCCCTTTGGATACCATAATCCTAGTGTTCCAATGTGAGCCAAATATCGAAGAATTCGCTTCACCGCGAGGTGATGCAATTCCTTTGGTGCCGCTTGGAATCGGGCACACATGCAAACGCTAAGCATTATATCTGTCCTAGATGCACATAAGTACAATAAAGAACCAATCATGGAGCAGTATACCTTTTGATCGAACTCTTTACCATTGTCGTCGAGGCCCAAATGGCCTTTGGTTGGCATTGGCATCGTGTACCCTTTACAGTCTTGCATTCCAAACGTCTTCAGGCGGTCTTTGAGGTATTTTTCTTGTGATATGAAGATGTCATTTCTCTGTTGATGGATTTCAAGACCAAGAAAGAATTTCATCTCTCCCATCATGTACATCTGATATTGCTCTTGCATCATATGCCCGAACTCGTCACTGTATGTCTCATCAGTGTAGCCGAAGATAATATCATCCACATAGATTTGGCACACAAACAGTTCACCATCATATGTCTTCATGAAGAGAGTGGGATCTAGAGAACCAGGTTTGAAGCCTTTCCTCTTCACGAAGTCTTTGAGTGTGTCATACCAAGCGCGAGGTGCTTGTTTGAGGCCATACAATGCCTTGTTGAGCTTGTATACCATGTCAAGACGCTTTGGATCTTCAAAACCAGGTGGTTGAGCAACATACACTTCTTCTTCGATTTTGACGTTGAGGAAGGCACTCTTCACATCCATTTGGTACAGAAGGATGTTGTTGTGGTTCGCATAGGCTAGCAGTATACGAATATCTTCAAGCCTAGCCATAGGAGCAAAGGTTTCATTGAAGTTAATTCCTTCCACTTGTGTGTAACCTTGGGCAATGAGACGAGCTTTGTTTCTAACAACTTGAACATGCTCATCTTGCTTGTTGTGATAGATCCATTTGGTGCCAATAATATTGTGCTTGCGAGGATCAAGACGTTTAACTAGCTCCCAGGCATTATTCAGCTCAAATTGTTGAACTTCTTCTTGCATAGCTTGAATCCATTCAGGTTCCATGAAGGCTTCATCAACTTTCTTGGGTTCAGATATAGAGACAAAAGCAAAGTGACCACAGAAGTTTGGTAGTTGCATAGCTCTTGAACAAGTAAGGGGACCAGGTGCATTGATACTATCAATGATCTTCCCAATTTCCACTTCATTTACAACCCAAGGATGAACTAGACGAAGATTTTGTTCTTGCTGATCATTGTCTTCATCCTCAGTATTGGCTTCAGGTTGAGCATTATCTTCGTGTTGATTAGATGCAAAGATGATGATTTCCTCTTCAGCCTGTTCCTCGGTGCGTATGATTTCTCCAGTACCCATTAGCCTAATAGCTTCACTTGGTGTAGCTTCATCTAGCACATTTGCAGGTGCTCTCTTTGCGAGCCATTAGTCTCATCGAACCGCACATCTACAGTTTCAACCACTTTATAGTGAAAGAGGTTGAAGACTCTGTAACTGTGTGAATACTTTCCTTAAGCAAGCATAAAACCTTCATGTGCTTTCAATGCAAATTTTGAAGCGTGATGCAGATCCTTGATCCATCACCTAGCACCAAATACTTTGAGATAACTAACGTTTGGCTTCTTAACAGTCAGAAGTTCATAAGATGTCTTCTTGAAGAACTTATGAAGATAAACTTTGTTGATGATGTGGCATACAGTATCAATGGCTTCAGGCCAAAACTTCCTTGGTGTCTTGTATTCATCAAGCATCGTGCATCCCATCTCAATGAGGGTTCTGTTCTTGCGCTCCATGATGTCGTTTTGCTGAGGTGTGTAAGGAGCATAGAACTCATGAGTGATGCCCAATGTATCAAGATAAGTGGCGAGGCCGATGTTCTTGAACTCAGTCCCATTGTCACTCCTGATGTTCTTGATCTTGATGCCATAATTCGTCATGGCACGATTAGCGAAGCATCTGAAGACATCCTGCACTTCAGTCTTATAGAGAATTATGTACACCCATGTGTATCTTGAATAATCATCAACAATAACGAAGCCATATAGATGAGCATAGGTAGTAAGGGTAGAGTAGTGAGTAGGGCCAAATAAGTCCATGTGAAGCAGCTCGAAGGGACGTGATGTAGTCATGATTGTCTTCGAGGGATGCTTGGCTCTAGTCATCTTCCCAACTTCACAAGCACCACATAGATGATCTTTCTTGAACTTGACGCTCTAGATGCCAATGATGTGCTTCTTCTTCACGAGAGTGTGTAAGTTCCTCATGCCCGCATGTCCTAGCCTTCGATGCCAAAGCCAGCACTCTGAATCTTTTGCTAGAATACATCCGGCAAGTTGTGGTCCTGCAGAGAAATATACCATATACAGATCACCTCTTCGATAACCTTCAAAGACTAAAGATTTTCCATCAGCACAAGACAATGATACTTTCCAAAAATCATAATCATGTTCAGATCACAAAGCATTGAGACAAACATTAAGTTGTATCCAAGGGATTCAACACGCATCACTTTGTCCATGTGTTGATCCTTTAAGATAGCAACTCTACCTAGGCCCAATACCTTGCTTTTACCAATCACTACAAAAAAAGACACATCCGTGACATTTTGGGCCGAACAAAATTTTTTTCTGTCATACTTATGACACTTCTATGACAATAATTGTGACAAAACCTGGCATCATCATAGATGTGGTGGGCTCCTACTTATATGACAAAAAATCATGACAGAAAATGGGCTTTTCATCCTGGGCGGGCCGGAGACGCAGCTGCATGACATTCTTTGGGCCGTCCATGACAAAAAAACGTGGTAGAAGCGAGGGCGAGGAAAATTTCGGGGAGTTCCCGGTTACGGTGGGTGGTTGGGGGCCGAGCGATGCGCGTTTCTCTCGTACACATACGCGCGTGTGTGCAAGACGTTGGGCTCTAACTAAACCCGAGCGAGGCGTCGCCTAACTGAACCCGAGTGATTGCACTGCTGGCTACGCGTTACTGAACCCGAGCGATCGAGCGATTCCTTCGCTATTGCTGCTAACTGAAGTCGGTCGATGCTACCTCTGGATAAACAGTGAGCATTGCAGGGGGGTTTGGATGAACAGTGAGCGTTGCGGGGGGGTTGGATGAACAGTGAGTGGTGGGGGTGGATGAACAGGACCCCGTGGCGTTGCCTCTGGATGAACAGGACCCCGATCGATCGAGCCGGTTGGGGCTGGATGAACAGGACCCCCGTGGAGGGCTGGATGAACTGGACGACCCCGTGGAGGGATGGATGAATAGTAGGCGGCGGAGGGGTGGATGAACAGTAGCCCGTGGAGGGGTGGTTGAACAGGAGCCCGTGGAGAGGGGTGGTTGAACAGTAGCCGGTGGAGTAGCGCGCGGTGGAGACTGGATGAACAGGAGCCCGTGGATGAACAGTCGCAGGTGGAGGCTGGAAAAGGTCGACGATGGATGAACTGTAGCCCGTGGAGGCGGAAGGAGGTCGACGGTGAAGATGAAAAGTAACCCGTGGAGTCCCGTTTGCGGTATGCCACACCCCTCTCGATGAACAGGACCCCTGTTTCGACCATAGCGCTCCAACACAAGTCCGCTTCCTCCGTTTTGCGGTATGCCACACCCCTCCCGATCAACAGGACCCCCGTCTCGACCGTAGGAGGTCCGTTTCCTCCGTTTTGCGGTACGCCAGACCCCTCCCGATGAACAGGATCCCGTTTCGAACGTGGCCGATCAAACACAAGGCCATTTCCTCCGTTCTGCGGTATGTCAGGCCTCGTTTCCATCGCCTGTTCCGTCCAAGCCCTCCCGATGAACACTACGACGCATTTCATTCCGACCCAGCCGGTTGGCTCCCCATGAACACGACGGCGACGTTGTTTCTCCGTTCCGACTCAGCCATGTACACGAGCCCTGGCCGTACGTATATATGCGTGAGTAGGCGTTCAAGACCCCACCCGTATGTACGTACATGGCCGTATTTTCTTTCGTGCACACTGGCTGTTGTACGTACGTGTACATGCTACATGCGCGCCTCTACTACGACATGTGTGCGCCTCTACATCCACCAGTATGCATGTACACGTTCGCGACCAGAATGACAATGCTACGTACACTTCGACTAGGTGGGTCCCGACGGTCAGGCACTTCCATGCGTGCGAAGATGTAGATGGTGGGTCCCAGCAGTCAGGGGGGCGAATCGTTTTTTTATTTTTTTTGCCCGGACGCACTTCTTTGCGTGCGAAGATGTAGCTGGTGGGTCCCAGCAGTCAGGGGCCGAATCATTTTTTTCGGACGCACTTCCTTGCGTGCGAAGATGTAGCTGGTGGGTCCCAGCAGTCAGGGGGGAAACGTTTTTTTTCACAAAATATGGTGGCCCATCCGGTGGGTCCCCGCTGTCGGTGGAGGAACCATTATTTTCCGCGTAATAAGGAGGCACTTCCTTGCTGCGGCCGTGGACCCAGCTGTCAGCCTCTCCACGTACAGTCCACGTCCGATGGAAGTCGTTCCTTGACCACGTTGACGACGCCGCGCCGAGAGCACCAGGGCGATGGACGACGGCGAGGCCTAGGAAGGGGATGACGCGGAGCCGGGGAAGACACAGAAGTGGATGCCCATGCGTAGAGGAGTATGACGGTTCACTCGTTCGGCTGCGGTGTGAGGCTACTGTCACCGCAGAATAACAGGGGGTGTGGGTGAGTAGAGGGATGGCCTGGCCAGCGGTGGGAGTAGTAGGGGGCGGTGAGGCCTCCGTGGCATCACAGCCGGCCATGGGAGGCAAGAGCATGCGGCACGACCGGCGCTGCTTTGGTATTTGGAGCAAGAAGACCAGATGTTGAAGAAGCACTACGGCCATTGGATGGACATCGTACGGTCACTGGAGCTAGAATCGTTCATATATTGACTAAAGTTGACAAACGCCTCCATCCCATTCAACTTAGTAGGCCCACAAGTCAGCCTCCCACCAAGGTGGGTCCCAGCTAGCAGGGGGTATTCATTTTTTTTGTGCGTAATAAGGAGGCACTTCCGGTGGGTCCGAGCTGACAGCGGGGGGAACGTTTTTTCGCAAAATACGGTGGCTCGTCCGGTGGGTCCCAGCAATTAGGGGGAGACGTTTTTTTTTGCGAAATACTGGTGGCCCGTCTGGTGGGTCCCTGCTGTCAGGTGGAGGAATAATTATTTTCCGCATAATAAGGAGGCACTTCCTTGCGGCTGTCCTGGACCCAGCTGTTAGCCTCTCCATGTACAGTACTCTTCCGATGGAAGTCGGTCGTTGACCTCATTAACCATGCCGCGCCGAGAGCACCACGGCGGTGGACGACGGCGAGGCCTAGGAAGGGGACGACGCGGAGCCGGGGAAGACGTGGCAGTGGAAGCCCGCGCGGAGAGGAGTACGAGGGTTCACCGGTTCGGCTGTGGTGTGAGGCTCATGTCGCCGCAGAATAACAGGGGGTGTGGGTGAGTAGAGGGATGCCCTGGCCAGCGGTGGGAGTAGTAGGGGGCGTTGAGGCTGCTTGACAAAGACACCCGACCACACGGGAGGCGGAGAAGCGGTCCCTTGGCGCTGCTGGCGGTTTGGAGCAAGAAGATCAGACATTGAAGAAACACGATAGCCGTTGGATTGACATCCAACGGTTGCGTCTGCTAGAATCATTTGTTGACGTATATAATAACTTAAAAAATCTTGCATACACGTCAACTAAACAGGCCCACAAGTCAGACCACTCCCTCTTTTTTAATAATTTATATATAGCTCATGGCAACTTCTTATGCAATTTATTGCAGTCGTTTTTTTTTGGTTGGCCAGGTCCAATTTCGCATATTTCTGTGGGTTCCAAACTATTTTTAATACCAAAATATCGAGCCAGATTTAAAGTACTTTGAAGATATATTTAAATTAGGTTAAGGCCCAGTGAAATAGGAATCTGAAAATGTGAAAAAAATTCAGAAATTACAAAGTAATTGCCAATTTGTCATCTATTTTTATATTTACAACCCATTTCATATTACTTTCAAAATTTGCAGGCATCTTGAAAGAGTTGCAGCCCATCAGGGCGTAAAAAAATAAGTAGGCCTGATTGGGTATTCTTTAGAAAAATAAACTGGGCTCATTTTCACAAAGAAAAAATAGCTGGGCTGGTCACACGGTGAACATAAAATATAAGCCTGGGCTAGATGGGCCACAGCCCAGTTCAAACCCTGCTCCATCTCAACAATAACAAAAAAATACTACTCAAGCGGCTACGCCCCAGGTGTCAGCCGATCTTGTGCTATTCTCTTCTCTATTGACTATATACGCTCACAATGTCGTGGGTCCCAGATGTCAGGAAAACACTAGGAAGAAGCATTTTATTTTTCCATACGCTGCCATGGTGGGCCCCTACTGTCATCCTCTCCACGCACTTCTGCCGATTCCTGTTGTTTGTTGACCATGTTGGCAACGTGAGAGGGCGGCGCCGTGGCATGTGCACCAAAGCGCGTGGAGGACGTCGGCGTTAACGATTTAGGAGACGATGGGCGGCGACACCGGTTTGGCGTGACCACCGTGGAGGCGGAAAGGAAGCGGCCCCATCGGGCGCTGGTTTGGTTTTGGCGGCCGGAGAAAGACGGGATGAAGAAACATGACAGATGTAAAAGCGGTAGGAGTACTTAATAACCTTAATCAAACCAGCGAGGGCACTTAACAACCAAAGTGAAAGCAATATGAGTACTTATCTGAGTTCAACCATACAAAGCACGCCTCGACAAGTGCTACTTTGCCTCTGATTAACCAAGAGTGAGGCCGCCAAGCCCCGTGACAAGGCCTGTGCACCACCCAGCGCATCCACAACCTTCTCGAAGCGGCGTCATCTCACAATGTGGTCAATAAACAGGATATTAAGCTTTAGAGCCATGGAAAAGCATGAACATAATCTTCATCCTATTCTCCAAGATGGGACGGGCCTTCATTATTTGAGACCACCCATGAATAAGTATCTTTTCACCTCCAAGGGAATGGAGTAGGTCGACATAAACATCATGTTGTGACCAAGCGCAAAGTCGACCCGACCATGGTGGAGCATCGATATAGGAACAATAGAACTGGCGTTTCATTTCAAGAATATCACAGCTGTAAAACAGTGTATAAGCAATAGTTTATGAACAACATATATAATAGAAAACAGCTCATACCATAAGTTTCTCGACACAGTTGGACCTGTTCAACCAGTGTAGCAGTGGCACACATATCCCACGTGGCCTTCCACCATAGAAACGCCCCACAAGGACCTCAAGACGATCAATAAAGTGTAGGAACTTGTGGATGTCGTCCTAGTCAACTTCAGGGCCATCAGTAACAGCCGAGTTATTATAGAAGAACAAGTGAGCAGCCTGCTTAACACTGAAAAACCTACACGTGCCACCAATTATAAGAAAATATTAGTTAGAAGTAGCATCTTCGTGAGAGATTTGTTGCTACTTCTAAATTAAATTGTGATTAGTTAGACAGAATAGGTGGATTAAGAAGTAATCGAGGCAACAAGCAAGAACCAGGTACAAAACTAACATGGATGAACAATTGGAACAGTGTCGGGGTGGAAGATCGCAGTGAAGATGAGACCAGGTTCTGCTATTTCCATCAACATTCATGCGCCAACTTTCTGTCTGTAACACTTGAGAAAGTTTATCCAAGTTTGGCCATAAAAAAAGCAGCGATCTTCTTGGTTCATGAACCCAACTTGGAACTTATATCCATGGCTTGTCTTCACTGTGACCATTAAACTAGTGTATTCAGTTATGGCAAGGCCGAGCATCTTGAGTACATATGTTCTGGCAGAGCAAATAATGCACTACAGGAAAATAATATGAGAACACAATGTATTCCCTATCCAAATCTAGAAATAACTTCCTCCTTCACGTCAGTGTTGACCATCGTACTAGTAGGACCTTTTATCCAAATATAGCAATCCAAATTTCCAAATTAGTCGACAACATGTTCAAAAAAAAACCCATCCTCCCGGATAGAAAAGAGGATTCTAGGAACATACTGTGCATTTTAAAATCCTGTGTTAGGATGAGAAGGAACAAGTGTGGCATCTCGCCGAGGGCGCAGAAACCTATAGGGTCCTCGCATTTTGGGCACTGCAAATGAAACACACTAGATTCAGTAGGAAGAAAAATGCAACAACGGCGGCGGCTGCCATCCTAGGATTACCTGCGACCAAGGGACTTGGATTTATCGGGGATGGATGAAGAATTCGTACCTGGTTCTCCATGAGAAAACCCTATGCAATTGCCGAGAGGGGCTTTTCTTTGAACAAGCAGACGAGGGAGAAGGGGATTCAGGCCCAGTGAAATATTGCCACTTCGTCCGTCCAGCTTACTGCTAAAGCTGGAAAGGGGGGTTTGTGATTTGATGGCTCATTGGGCATTACTGCGGCGCTATGACTGGGGTGTGTCTACCGTGCAATTGTGCACTCTAATTTGTGCATATGGCACGTGGACCGCGTTGCCGGTTGCCCACATATCAGCGAAAGGAAGTAGAAAGACAGGAGTAACTAGTTACACATAAATATATTTTTGATAGAGAGATACTCCCTCTGTAAAGAAATATACAAATCTTTTATATCACAACTTTATACATCAGAAAAATCAAGGGGAATATATATAACATATATAATTATAAAAAAACAGAGTTGTTTTTAACACAGTATAGACGAGTTGGTGATGATGGTGTGCCTGCCATCCTGCAATATAGGCCGTCCATTTTATACCTGACGGGTAGGAAGGAAACTATGGCAATTTTGCAAAAAGGCACCCACACACCTCTCCACATTTTCAAATAAGGCCTTCCCTCGTTCATCCTTTTCTCTCACAAGATAAAATACTCATACAAATGCATCTTGATGTTACGTGCAACGCACGGGCATTATGGGGGTTCAGCTTTTTTTATGGGGGTTCAGCTGAGAATATAATACTCAGACAGGTTCACGGTTCTGGACTTTCGGCCGCAGGCCCACCCTGCATGTTTGGGGGCCCATGTGTTCTACCTTAGTTCATTTCATATTGCAAGCGATCGGTACAGCGCTGGTTTTAGATGTTGTAAGGCGAATACACAAAATTGAATAAAGCACGGCAGTTGTTAGAATGGAATCGAACGACAGTTCCTAACCAGCAATGAGAGTTGCAACTCTATCAACGATATACCATGTGATAAATAATACTGTCATACTACTTATACACAAAGGACACTTGTTTCACCATGCCAGATTATTACATAAAAATCTCTCAGAGGATAGATCAGTTCGGTAGTTGCATGCTGCTACGGAAGAATTTTAAAGTTGATTTGGACCAGCTCTGCTTGCCGAGAAAGTTCGATTTCGACATCATCCCCTACCGCGAGATATGATTTAGATTTGAACCTTGACCATCCTTTAGCATCAATCATCATGCGACCATCCTTTGTACTTACGGTATATTGAGTAGGTTCATTCACACCAAGGCTGCGCATGGTAAGAGAAACTTGGCCACGATCGCCCGGATTGTTGAACGACTCCCTCGTTGCTCTAGGAATTCTCTATTTGCAAACAAGAAGACATACCCAAATAGTTAGATCAACACAGTGAATCATGTGAAACAACATGGAAATAAAAAAGAACGAAGCACTTGCGCGGCCAATGCTTACCAAGAAGGTGGACATGTCGGTTTTTGTAAGGACTTTGGTATATGAAGTGTGAACTACAGCCCAGTCTGTTGCCGGTGCAACTGCTCGTTCGGTTGCCGCTGCACGGGCCTGAGCAGATGCAACTGCAAGTGTTGGTGCAGGTGCCGAAGCCGCTGCTGCTGCCGGAGATGGTGCCCCTTGTAGAGCTGGTGCCGGTGTCGGAGTAGGTGCCGGTGTTGATGCCCGATCCTCCGGTAGATCAGACTGATCCACTGACGCGGTCGGTGCCCAATCCTCAGCTGGATCAGACTGAGCTGCTGCCGCCATTAGTGCTAGAGCACCTACCGGTGCTCGATCCGTTGCTAAAGGTGGTACTGATGTGCGAGACAGCGGCGATCGTGTCTGGTCTGCTATGATCAGCTTTCTAACTTGACTAGGATCCGTGACCGTGATCCAGGTTTTTTCTTCATTTCTTTTAAACACGAGAAGGACTAATTGTGGTGCTTTTGTTAAACCAAACTGCAGTTCATCATAGAGATTCAGCTTGTACTCAAACAACAGACTGATCCAATTTTTTCCAGTAATATAAGTGATGGACAGTGCCTTCGTTACTTACACGACATAAGAAGTGAAACCTGCAAAAATAGCCATCGTAGAGCAAACCAAACGGTTTATTCTGTGATGAATGTCACATGGCAAAACCTGCATCGTAAAATTTCAGGAAAAGAAAGAAAACATGACATTAAATCAATAAGATTTAGACAGTAAATCAATAAGATTTACTTGATGTGACACGAGTGAATCCTTACCAGGAAATCACTACGTTGAAGTACTAAATAGAAGATTGATCGTCCAACTACGGGTGGCATGCAGGGCCCCCGCCTACTCCCACAAGCAGGACAGTCCAAAGGTCGTGACAAATTGTATCGACCGAACATCCATGGGACTGGAAATCTTGGTGGGTGCGATAAACCCTGCAATGCATACAGATATTCGAGTGTAAGAATAATTGATAAACCATCCTCACAAAAAAGATGATCTGGATACTTCAAAATATACAGACTGAATTGAGTGGACAGACATTAACATAGACCGTTCTCAGGACTGACCACACACCAAAAGAGGCAGTACTAATAAACAATACAGGGTTCACAAACACAAATCAAGTACTGAACAATAGTACTTACTACAGACAAGCAAAGTTGCACTAATTAAACTCTACAGACTATTTCTTGCCACCGACCTACGGGATGAACCCCGCATAACTGACTAGGTCATAGACTTCGTGAGAGATGTCTACATGCACCATCACCATCTCGTCAACCTTGGAGAACCTAACAGAGTGGTCTTTCCACTCATAAACATGATAATGAAGACAGGCCGCATTAGATTTGTTGGGAAGCTTTACAAGAACCACACCCTTCATAATCGAAGGCACAGCCAGGAAATTGTTGTGGTCAAGTACAGCCTCGAGAACACGCCTGACAACAATGCTACAGGAAAACACTAGTTCAGGACACGTGGCGACAAGGACACAGCAGTTGGATAGTTTAGCAGAAGAACTCATCATCGGGCCTTCCAGTTCACCCGGCATGACTTTGAGGACTTCATCTCCACTGCGGACCTAGTTCTAATTCAAACAGAAACCATATTTTGTTGGGACATTTACATCTCTGCCCCTAACTTGAACCCACTACTCAGATTTACCCCTAATTTTGAAGCATGCTCAAATTTGCCCCTCCGCCGTTAAGTCACTACTCAGAAATGCCCTTCCATATAGTATCGTAGCACTTTCCGTCCAATACTGTAGCACTTTCAAATGCGCTAGAATATACATGGGCCTCTGACGGTCAAAGGCCTTTGACTGGACGGAAGGGCATTTTTGAGTAGTGACTTAACGGCAGAGGGGCAAATTTGACCATGCTTTGAAATTAGGGGCAAATTTGAGTAGGTGGTTCGAGTTAGGGACAGAAATGCAAATGGCCCTATTTTGTTACTACCTTCGTTCAGAAATATAAGATGATTTTCGATATTATACTCCATATATGACTACATATACACACAGAAATGATTGAACAAAGACACAAGAACATGCCTTCAAAGGCATGAGAGCAGAGGGATTACTTGAAATATCCATAACACAAGTTACTGAGGCAAATATACCCTCTTCAAAGGTAGCATTGATGTTCATAAAGTACACCCTCCGTCCCAAAATTCTTGTCTCACATTTGTCTAGATACCGATGTATCAAGTCACATTTTAGTATTAGATACATCTGTATCTAGACAAATCTAAGACAAGAAATTAGGGACAGAGGAGTAGTTGAAAGTAATCTATAAGAAATCAATGTCAACCTCTCGCATGTTTTGGTCAAAAGAGGAATTTAGAACCGTCATTTGGCACACTAAAATCACATGCAAGATCACCCACAAAGTTTTACTACCAGTACTAGTACTGCATGTTAGATGAAAAAACATGATCAAGATAGAGAAAAAGATCGTCAACAAGAGACATTACTTGGACTTGCTTAATGAGGGATCCCGGAGAGGGGGGCTTGGACAGGGCGATGGATTTGAGATTCTCTGCGGTAGTCTCGGCGGGGTGCTTGCGCTTCTTTGTACCATGAGCCTCGATGGTTTTGTCCAGAGCCATAGACATCACGTCGGCCGGTGCTCCAGCGTCCATCCAAGAGAGGAAGCTGAGAGAGAAGAGTGAAAGGAGGAACGAGATGAGGGAGAAGAGAAGTGAGTGGGGGTTTTCTTCAAGAGAGAAGCTGAGAGAGAAGAGTGAAATGATGGTTGCTTCGTCCGTCCAACTTACTGCTGGAAAGGAGGGGGTTTTGTGATTTGACGGCTCATTGGGCATTACTGCGGCGCTTTGATCGGGTTAGTCTACTGTCACTCTACTATAGAGTAATTTAGTGCATGGCTGGTGGACCTAGGTGTTGGTTGTCCCACACGTTGGCGAAAGTGAGTAATTTAGTGCATGGCTAGAGGAGGATCCGCACGGTAGAGCGTGTCCACTGTTTTTCTGAAGAAAAAAATGATTATGGCAAGCGTTTCCACTCTTACAATGGAGGAGTGCGAAACATGGCAGCCATTTGAACATACACAGTGCTCCTACTACTAGGCATGTGCAATGGTTCATACGTCAGTACTACACAATCTTGTTGCTAGTGTAGTAAGATATGACGATAACAAATGATGGTGTGCGCATGTCATCTACTCCTATCTGTACATAGTACCACTTTTTCGACTATCCGGTCGAGAATGAACGGTGAGATCAATGTTAACAGAACTAGGTCTACACCCACAAAGAGTATGGTGCTACAGTACTCCACGAAACATGAACAATATGAAGCACTAATAGTGTTAGGCAGGGAGTATGAAGGGTGCACGGGATGGGAGCAAAAGTTCCCTTCTCGACCCACTTTTGGGCATGGCACTCCTCTTCTCCTTGAGCTCACGGAGCTCCACGTCCTTGGCCCTGAGCTCCGCATCCTTGGCATGGACCTCCTGTGTCAGGCGCCTCACCTCGGACTCCGTGATCTGCTGCGCCGCCATGGCACGAGGTAGAAGCAATGGGGAGAGGAAGCAAAGGGGCGAAACGGCTGAAAGGCAATGCAATCTAGGGAAGGCGGAGGGAGCCAGCCGAGGAGCGGGAAATCTTTTGGCTTTTACCACGGTAAAACACCAGTCGAGGACTTCTCACATTAGGGAGCAGTGGTTTTACAGGCGGAGTCATCGTCACTAATTGCTGTCGTGCCTGCTCCCGTCAATCAAAAAATTAAAAATCCTGCCGCGCCTGCTCCCGTCAATCAAAAAATTAAAAATCCTGCCGCACCCAAACACCAGATAAACGCCGTGGTGGATATTTAAATTTACCTGCCGGCAAGTAGATAAAAAAGGGGTGAAAAAACCAAATGTGGCGGCGGCCTAGCTAATCGGTCGAACTAGCCCAACTAGCTAGCCATCATGCTTCACTAATGTACTCGGTGGGAAAGGTGGTCTTTCGTGATTTGACGACTCATTTACTTGCTTCGGTGCTATGACCGAGGAGGACCCAGAAAATGTGCGGTAGGGCATCCCACGTTAGGAAGAATATATGCGTACACCACCCGGGAGGACCCAGGGGGCCGCGCGGTAGGGTGTGCCACGTCTCGGCACGGAGGAAAAATGTGCGTGTAAAAATATACTGTATCAGACGTAGTACCTATGGTTCGACCTGGGGACCTAGCGAGTCAGTCGAAAAGACCCCACTAGCCACACAGCTTCATCATGCAAACGTGGCACGGAGGATAGATGTGGTTAGCTCCATCTCGACCAGCCACAACATCTTTTGTTCTAGGCGATTCTTCTATTTTCCAAGCTATTTTTTTAGTTGTAATAACACCACGGCAAGCTAGCGCCGCTCTTGATGTGTGCCCGTGCAAAGGTTAGACGATGGAGAGAAGAGAGATTGAGATCGCAGACCTGGGATCCACTAGTAAGTGAGTCAACGATCATGCACGTGTTGACGAGGCACTCCCTCTACTCTACTCAATGTAATACTGTATAAAATCAAGTTATGGGACAAAGCCAACAACCGTTGTTGTTTCAGGCTATCGACTTACGCTTTGTAGTCTAGGTTGCCAGTTCGAATCTCGTCTTTCAGGTTTGTTAGTTTTAGGTCCAAATTTGATTAATGACAAGTGGGACCCCCGTGTGTTGTTCCAATATTTCAGTGTAGGATGGTTTTTTGAACAAACACTTCGCAAGGTTAGACAAGTAACGACACGACTTACATGTATTTTGCAAGTTTACGAACAAAAATGACAGCGATATAGAATATCACATCCACCCCGCAGCTTAGATGCTATGGTGATACGAGTTTTTACTCCGTTGGAAGTGGGATCCAATGGCTTGGGAGTAGTCTTTGTAATTATGCACAATTTCCAAACTCTCCAAAGGTTTTTTTGCAAATAAAACATTCAGGCCTCGTGTGTGCTGCTGCATCTTCAATCCAACGGCTCCCCGTTGCTCATATTAGGTGCTCCTTATAGCTTAATTACCCGCTACGGTGATATGAGCATCTAGGTCGTATGATCAGTGATCAGATGGCACATGCGTAGTACTTGTACTTTCTACGCATTTCCCAAACTCTATCAGCCGTATATTGCAAAACCATTCAAACCTCCTACTGTGGGCCGTTAGATCTCAGTGAACTCGTATCACCATAGAATCTACGGTGCGGGAGCACCTCATATTCTCCCGTGCAAGAAAACATAAGGTGCTATCGCAGCTTGGATGCTACGGTGATACGAGCTTCGAGGTCGTTTGATCTAATATCCAATGGCATCTGAGCAGTCTTTGTGCTTGTAAGTTGTGGCCGAACACTTTTGGGGCTTTTCTACAAAAAACCATTCGAACCACCGAGGAGGTGTTGGGTCACAAATCCAACGGCTCCGAAGAGCTTGTATCACCAAAGCATCGAAGGTGTGGTAGCACATGATATTCTTACATACAGGAGAATATGATGTCCTCCTTCATCTTAGATGCTACTATGATACGAGCTTCGAGGTTGTTGGATATGGGATCCAAGGGCATCTGAGTAGTTTTTGTACAAATTGTGTGCAATTCTCAAACTCATCAAGGTTTCCTGTAAAAATATTAATACACATCATGTGAGCTGCTATATCTCAGATCTACAAGCTCCAAGCAACTCGTATCGGCATATAGCATCTAAGGTATGAGGGCACATGATATTCTCCCGGGGAGGAGTGGTGGGGGTGCACAACCAATCGGTGGTTGGGAGGGTGGGGACAAATATAATCTAAACAACCCTAAATAGAGCTCCACAATTTTATCTAAGGTCGAGGGGTTGACCCCCGACAATCATAGCTCCGCCTAAACACAACATTTGCATGTACTGTAGTACTAGACTTAATATTCATGTTTCAGTTTCATGTTCATTTTAAATATTGAACTGAGGACCATGCATGTCTTACATTTTACTCCCTTCGTTCCTAAATATTAGTATTTTTAGAGATTTCAAATGGACTGGCACATACAGATGTATATAGACATATTTTAGAGTCTAGATTCACTCATTTTGCTCCGTATGTAGTCACTTGTTGAACTCTCTAAAAGACTAATATTTAGGAATAGAAGGAGTATTTTTGAATTCGTGTCATACATGCATGGTTTGGAAAAATGGATGCACTATACTTATTGGATTGTTGTTGTGTTCGTGCATGTGTGTGTCTCTCTCTCTCTCTGTGTGTGTGGTCATATGCTTGATGCATACAAAGTTTTCTCACCTCCATATTGTTCATCTTTTAAATTTGAATTTGCATTGGAAAACTTACTAGGGATACAATGAAATGTGAAATCCACGTTGAGATCACTATATCACAAACTCACTCTAATTCAACAACTCGTCATATATCAATTACCACGTTGAGATTAGTATTTGCAAGGAAAATACAGGTATTGTAATACACATAGATTCGTTCGGCAATTTAAAAGGTTTGTTTCGTATTCTCGAATGGTAGGACCCAACGGCGTACCAGCCAGACCTAGGCTCTTGTTGATCCTAAAAAAATAAAAAAAATAAAAAAACAGATTGTGTCCTTCGTTGGCGTGCGTGGTACGCACATTAGGCAACCCCAACCAGTCGAGTCTCAGCGTGTCAAGTCGAAATATCTGGCGGGCAGAATTCCAGCCCTAGGAAATTCCCCGGTCCATAATGACTACCGATGAACAACGGAGGGATGCTTTAGTAACTAGACAACGTTACCTATCGTGCCAAGCACGGTTCAATTCCCTCGGTCGCCGCTCATCAAGGTCACCAGTCAACTGCATTGCCTAGTACTACTACTACACCAGGATGAGAACAAAATTGAGCCCATTTGTTCGTGCCTACTACTTGAGTTAATATATCAGGCAATGCACTGGTACGGAGGGATTATCCTTTTACTCTGCATATATAACTTGTCTGAAGTCTAACTAAGCAAAATGTTTGACCAAATCCTTTCTTAAGAAATACAATAGGACAGATGTATGGCTTGAAAATTAATTGCATGATGCAGGTTATGATATTGTTTCGAATCCTGGATCTTAAATTTCAGAAAATCCAAAAGTGAGCATAAATTCTTGAAAGTGCGCATGGTCACGTGATATGGCACAAATATTACTTCATAAGTTTTTTCTTCAATTTGAGACAAGTTGCTTATGACAAGTTGCACAAATGAAGAGCCAAGGTATTTTGGAACAAAGACCTGTCACGTTAAGGCGAACGCTTTCCCTATTGAAACCGTGGGTGTTTACGTGCCGCCACGATTCCCCGCTTCTCATCGGCAGGTGCCGTCTGAGCAAGCGTGTGAGTTGATGGGAGGCGTGCGAGCAGACCGCTGCGCCGGCTGACAGGGAGGCGTGCAAGCAGACCGATGTGCAGGCTCACCGGGAGGCGAGCCCTTTGACCAGGCTCCGCCGCCCACCTTCGTCCCAACTGCTCCCACTTTTAATGTCGCCGGCGCCACAGTTTAAAATCAACCCCGCACTACCCGGTATCGCTACAATCTTCTCTCTTCCTCTCCGATTCTCCTGTCGTCTACGTCCAACTAGCCTGACCTAAACGTACGCCATGCCGCATCACGATGGTCTGCCCTTAGTCTTCCGGTTTCGAGGAAGACACCTGGCGAGTCTCAAGAACATAAGGAGCTTTGGGGCGATCTTGAAGCGGCCTTGCGGGAAGACACGCGCTGTCCCGCTCCGTTCGGCTCCGTCGCCCGGCTGCGCGGCGCCCATTCCCGTGGCATTGATGGGCTGGGAGCCCCACATTGTCGTCGAGCTTGATCCCACGGGGTTCCACGAGGTCCCCGTCGACTTTCACGTGCCCGTGCACCTGCCAGCGCATGCGCCTACTCGTCTGCAGACGCGCCGCCGTGCGATGCCGTGCACTGCCGGCGCATGCGCCTGCGCGCAATGATGATGTGCATGCGTGCGGTGCCCGTGCACACGAATGTCTCCGTCGCGCCGTTGACAGTGCCTGTGCCTACGCGGGTGCCAGTGCCCCCCTCAGCGGCATGGATGGCCGTCGTCGACCGCTTCCTTGCACCAATGCCAGTCGCCTCCTCCCGCCAGTTGACTCTCTCCGAAGTTGAGAACATTTTGGCCTTCCTTGAAGCTAGGCCAGCATCCAGGAGTATGCCAACAATGGTGCAAGACGCCACCGTCGCCGTCGGTCAGTGGTCCGACGACACACAGAGCACGGCAGAGGAGCCGCTTCCCACTGGAAGACGCCCCCGCCGCCGCGCGTAATCTAAATTTGCCATGAAAAACGTTCAGATTGCCATGCTTAAAATCCGAACGTTTATCATTTCCGTTTATTTTATATCGATCATCGTATAATTTAAAGTCGAAGTCAGACTGAACAAAATCTATGGTTTGATCGGTTGAATGTTCTGCTTGAGCCGTATCAAATTAAATATAAAATGTCATCAAGCCACATGAATTCCTTGTCATCCAACAACCTAGATTGCTTCAATGTCGAGCGCTCAACACGTTTAGCGTGCAGTTAATTTCATGCCAAAAATAGTGCTAATCACATAATAACACGCAAATAATATCCTACTTAATATACGCATGCACTTAATATACTTCCAAATTAATGTGCATTGCACGTACGCACCGACTAGTGCTGCTAGTACATGGCCGGTGCCGTGACTTGTGAAGCGTCGAGATATGGTCACGCAACATCGCCATGAAGTTCTTCGTGTTTGCCCGTGCGTCTAAACGCTGAAGGGGAGGAGAGAGAGAGCACACATGGAACCCATCAGTAAGTGAAGGTGAATAGTACTAAAAATAATATTAGATGTTATCCATTAAATAGGCTGTGGTAATATAAAAACATTATGTGAACAAAGGGGGTACACTAACATTGTTGTTCTACGTATGTTGCCTATTGACGTGCGGCTTGAAGGCCCGGTCGCATGTTCGATCCTCGTCCTTTATTTTTTAATTTGTATATGGGTCCAAATTTGTTTCATGACATGTGGGCCCCTCGATGTGTAGTTTGTAGCACTTTAATTTATGGGTCGAAATTTGTTCCATTCCAAGTGTACTATCGGTGTGTAGTTTTGTAGCTTATTTATAATACTTAAACAGAACAACAGAGTTTTTCGCAATAATACCATGGTGCGACGTTGAAGGCGAGAAAGGACGTGCGAGAGAGCGATGACCGAGCCAGAGGGAATTCAACTAGGGGAGTTGCGGGGGTTGCAACAGTGTTTGGAGTAGTTGTGGGCCGAATGCTACGAAAATATAATCTAAACCGAGTAAATGCCTACATAAATTAATCCAAGGTCGGAGTACCCCTCGCAATGTAAATAGCTCCTGCTTTGCGAGGGATGGAGAGGTAGCTTCAATGCGTGGAAGATACGGTGTGAGAAAGCGAGGTCAATCGAGAGACATATAAATAGAGAGACAAAGTGAGTGTGGTCTGACATTCATTGAACAGATATATATGCTCTGGAGAGATATTGTCCGATTGAGCTTTTGGCAAGAGTGAGGGCTGTAAGATAGAGCTTGAGAGATGATCCAGTCACAGACGTGTAGATATATTTTGTGCGTGGAGGAAGCAAGGTCAATCGATCACATAGGGTCGCCGTGCAATCGAAAGAGTGAGACGGGTTGGAGAAAGTGACCTAGATAGACTGTGTGAGAGTGTATACAATGTGAATAGGTCGAATTGGGCTCAAACATGGTGATATATCGTTTTTGTCTGAGAAAGAGCAAGGTCAATCGAGACATACAGAGAGAGAGAGAGAGAGAGAGAGTGAGCGTGGCCCGCCATGAGGAAAAAAAGAGTGGCGGCGGCTTGGATGGACTGACCTAGATAGACAATCTGCGTGAGATAGTATAGAGTGTGTCGACCTGTAACACCCCGGATGTATCTTTCCATATTTGTAACTCCAACTCTTGCCATTTTCGGATATGTGCTATGATATTCCCTCCGTGGTTGGGTTTTGTTTTTCATTTTGCATTTTGTTCATGTCATGCATCTCATATCATGTCATCATGTGCATCTCATTTGCATACGTGTTAGTCTCATGATTAGAGCATATTCCCGTTGTCCGTTTTGCAATCAAACACTCCTATGTTCCCCGGCGTCCCCTCTTGTCATTTTCCGTGTGCTTGGTGTTGAACATTCTCGGAATGGACCGAGCCTTGCCAAGTGGCCTGGTATAGCACCGGTAGACCACCTGTCAAGTTTCGGGTCATTTGGAGTTCGTTTGATACTCCAACGGTTAACCGCACCCTCGCAAAGGCCTCTTTTAAGTTGCAGCCCAACAACCCTCCAAAACAGCCCAATAACCCATCTAAGTCACCTCCATGCCCTCGGTCGTTCGATCACGATCATGTGGGCGAAAACTACACCCAATTTGGACTCTCCTAGCTCCCTCTATGCCTATTTAAAGACCCCTCCCCCGAAAATCCGGGCAAACCCTAGCGAATCCCCTCTCCGCGCCGCCGGACACGTCCGGATCGGACCGGACGCGTCCGCCGCCGCGCGCCGGAGCGAATCGGGCGTGAGCATGCTTACGTCGGCCGCCGCCGCCGCCCGCCCGCCCGGCCAGCACCACACACGCGGCCGCTCCGCCCATGCGCTCGCTTCGCCGCGCGCCGCCCCTTGCCGCCGCCCTCCTCCGCCGCCGCGCCGCCCGCCGCCGCTGCCGCCGCCAGCCACGCTCCGCTGCTGCGCGCGCGCCCGCCACTGCCTTGCTGCCGAAGCCTTGCCCTGCCGCCGCCGCGCCGCCGCCGCCGCCGCTCCGCAGCGTCAAGCGCCCGCCCGCAGCAAGAGCCCCGCCGCCCGGACGCCGGCGACCTCCTCCCTCGGCGCGCCCTCTCCGGCGAGCCAGAGCCCGACTC
The DNA here is from genome assembly GCA_021437245.1 of Aegilops speltoides. NCBI lineage: Eukaryota > Viridiplantae > Streptophyta > Magnoliopsida > Poales > Poaceae > Aegilops > Aegilops speltoides. Next base: position 107,628,034 of record CM038146.1, read on the forward strand.
CGGCGAGATCCGATCCGAAACCCACGGTTGACTTTTCTCAACCCGAAATCCACTAAGTATTTTGTCTGTGATTAATTTCGTGGCATTTTCATAGCATCACATCTCCGCAACCGTGGCTCCGTTTTGGGCGTATAATATGTCAAATTGTTCGCCTCGAAGAGTACATCATCTCATTCCATTGCATCATTTGCATTTGAGCTCATCTTGATGCCCGAAATGCTGTTGGAAGATGGCTTCAGATCGTTAGTTCCAGAATCTTATCAGTTCGAGCTCTTTTGTCATTTTTGCCATGAATTATGTGTGCACCCTATGAACTTAAGTCCTACATGTGAGTTGAACATTGCCATGCCATTTTTCCAGGGGTGTTTGCCATGTATTTTTGTGAGTTATGTGTTGACTAGTACAAGCATGCAAAGTAGGGATGATGATGTTGCTGATTTCAGGAACTTAGTGATTTCACTAAGTCATGTCCTGCTGTTATTTTTATGCCACATGTTCATGTTGTTACAGAGAGATCCATGCCCTTTTTGAGCATGATCAGTAAGGGTGTTTTGAACATATGGATGTGCTCTATCCATCCATGCCTTTTTTGGAATTTATGGAGTAGTCTAGCATGTCAGTTTCGTGCTCTACTTTTGCTTGAAAATGTTTCCTGGCAGACTGTTTGCATGAGATTCAATTTTCACGAGGTCGTTGTAGTTGATCCGTGTATGCTATGATGTTGTTCTTGCCATGTATAGCTCCTATGCCATGTCTTCTTGATGGGTGTATGCTTAGTTTATCATGAGATGCTCTGTAGTGAGTGCATCGAGCTCACGAACATGCCTACTCATTATCTGTTTTTGCCATGCCCAGTTTTTCTGCTAAGTCTGAAATCTGTAATAAAACTTGCAATGTTTACATGGGTGCCATCATTTCTTAAAGTCCTTTTTGGCTTATGGTCAGTAAGGGACTATTGAAATATGCTTTGAGTAGAATCATGTCATGCCTTGTTTTGCTATTATAATTTCCTGTAGCATGTTGTTTGCTTGCTCTAAACATGCCTTCCTGATGTTAATTCCTGGCATGTTAGTATTTTCACTAAGTCTGTGAACCTGATATTTTGAGCACTTTCACCATGCTTGTTTGATCATGTTATGATGTGATTTAGCCGTAGCTCATTGCTCCTCTTTTGTTAAGCATCTCCTGTAGTTCGCTGCCATATGCTTTGTTTTTATGTTGGGGTGCTGTAGCATAGTTTCGTGTTGCGTGCTAAGTAGCATCGGGCTGTTAAACGCGGATTTGCGTCATTCTTGTTTTGCTTGTCATTCGCAAACCGTACATCCGATTCCGGTGATCTTTATATCGATTTCAACCGAAATCACTCCATATTTCCAGCGGCATACTTGGTTTGCCAAGTTGATGCCAGTTCATCATTTTCCTTCCGGACATACATATGCATTGCATATCACATCTCGCATCGCATGTCATGTTTTGCATCATATTGCTTGTGCATTGTTCCTTGTTTGATTGTGGTTCCGTTGCTTGTGTTCTTGCTTTGGGTAGAGCCGGAGGCGAGTACGTGAGCGAGGAGCCTGTTGAGAACGCCCACGAAGATCAAGCCTTCGACAACTCGAGAACCTTACGAGCAAGATGACCATACCTTCGATATCACTTCTATCTTTGCTTGCTAGATGCTCGCTCTTTTGCTATGCCTATGCTGCGATACCTACCCCTTGCTATATCATGCCACCCATATTGCCATGTCAACCTCTAACCACCCATGTCCTAGCAAACCGTTGTTTGGCTATGTTACCGCTTTGCTCAGCCCCTCTTATAGTGTTGTTAGTTGCAGGTGAAGATGAAGTTTGTTCCTTGTTGGAACATGGATATTTTGGGATATCACAATATCTATTGTTTTAATTAATGCATCTATATACTTGGTAAAGGGTGGAAGGCTCGGCCTTATGCAGTGTTTTGTTCCACTCTTGCCACCTAGTTTCCGTCATACCGGTGTTATGTTCCTTGATTTTGCGTCCCTTACGCGGTCGGGTGATTTATGGGACCCCTTGACAGTTCGCTTTGAATAAAACTCCTCCGGCAAGGCCCAACCTTGGTTTTACCATTTGCCACCTAGCCTTTTTCCCTTGGGTTTTCGCGAGCCGAGGGTCATCTTTATTACCCCGGGCGGTGTTCCTCGAGTGTTGGTCCAAACTAGAGCACCGCGGGACCATTCCTTGGCAACTTGGATTACGTCGGTACCAGACGCTTCGCTTATCCGGTGTGCCACGAGAGCGAGATATGTGCAGCTCCTATCGGGATTTGTCGGCACGGTCGGGTGGTCTTGCTGGTTTAGTTTTACCATTGTCGAAATGTCTTGATGTCGGGATACCGAGTCGATCGAAGTGTCTTGGGTGAAGGTTTATTCCTTCGTTGATCGCGAGAGCTAGTTATGGGCTAAGTTGGGACACCCTGCAGGTATTATCTTTCAAAGCCGTGCCCGCATGTTATGAGGCAGATGGGAATTTGTTAATGTCCGGTTGTAGAAAACCCAAAGTTGACCTTAATTAAAATACATCAACCGTGTATGTAACCGTGATGGTCTCTTCTCGGCGGAGTCCGGGAAGTGAACACGGTGTTGGAGTTATGTTTGACGCAGGTTGTTTAGGATCACTTCTTGATCGCTAATAGCTTCACGACCGCGCCTTGCTTCTCTTCTCGCTCTCTTTTGCGATGTAGCCACCATATATGCTAGTCGCTTGCAGCAGCTCCTCCTTTTGACACCAGCCTTCCCTTAAGCTTAAATAGTCTTGATCTCGCGGGTGTGAGATTGCTGAGTCCACGTGGCTCACAGATTCTACCAAAACAGATCTGGTACCGGTGATGCAGTGATGGCACAAGCCCGAGCTGAAGTGGGAATATGATGAGGCCCTTGGTCGATACTATGTTTCCTTTCCAGACGATTAGTAGTGGAGCCCAGTTGGGGCGATCAGGGATCTGTGTTGCATGTGGGGTATTCTTCTTTTATTTTGGTTCCGTAGTCGGACCTTGAGTGTAAACTGAATGATGGATGTTTAATTATGTATTGTGTGAAGTGGCAACTGTAAGCCAACTATGTATCTTTTTCCTTATGTATTACATGGATTGTGCGAAGATTACCTCACTTGCGACATTGCTTTCAATGCGGTTATGCCTCTAAGTCGTGCTTCGACACATGGGAGATATAGCCGCATCGAGGGCATTACAAGTTGGTAATCGAGCCATCCCGACCTTAGGAGCCCCCCTTTGCTTGATCGTTTTTAGTGGCGAGTTGTGTCTAGAAAAATGTTTTGAGTCATTTAGGATTATATATATCGGAGAGTTTAGGAATTCTTTTTACTCCCAGTCCTTGACCTTCGGTGAGGTATCTGACGTAGAGTTTTGACTCTTCTCTTTACAAATTTCACTAAAAAAAAATTTAGGATCACGCGGGTATCTTAGAATCGTTCGATGGTTTTATGATGACAACATTGTCTTGGTTGCCTCCTAACATTTAGGGGTTGTGGCGGTGTCCCGGGAGTTGAGCTCCGAGGTGTTGTCGTCATAATTTTATCGTTGCGAGTTGGAATACCGAGTTTAATCGCCGACATCGAAATCTCTTTTATGCGGTTGTTGGTGAGATAACCCGCTAACCCGATCTTGTGGTGAGTCGGGAGTATTGCCATGACTTCATATAACGGATGCTTTTGAAGGTTGAGGTACCACGATTTCGAAGGTTTCTTGGTTATGTGTTGAAGGATAGATACAATTTGGATGTAGGGATTGTTAGCTTGGGTGAGATATATATTGCTCCCTGTATCCCCAACACTGATTGCATAACAGGAAAGTTTCGGGAGTTTATAGGTGGGATTCAAGTAGCTCTAGCATTTCTTCCGCAGATATTTGGTTTGTGATTGGGTAATCCTTACCACATATTTGTTCCATTCATACCTTGTTTTTTTATTTTTATTCATCAATCTCTTATCAAGTGGCTTCTCACCTTTATGGACATGATGTTTACTTTGGAATTCATTCGTTCATCCCTGTTCGAATGTTTATTGTGAAGACTATTTGTTGCAATTTCTATCCGTTGATTCAACTTGTCTATCTGTCTATCAAGATGCTAACGGATGTCACCCTCTTCAGGATGGCTCCGCCTACGCGTCAGAATCCGGAACGCAATGATGGGAGTCAGGCAAACCCTCCACCTCCACCTCCGCCTCCGGAGGCATGGCAAACTTTGATGGCAACCACTAGCACGCCTTCGATTGTTGATCCAGCTGATGCAAGAGCGTAACCAAGGCCAAGGCAACCAAGGAATCAAGGTCAAGGGCAGTTCTATCATCACCACGGTTTCCTACACTCAACGGTTCCTTGCCAACCAGCCAAAGTCTTTCAGCTCTTGTGCGAGGCCACGAGGCGCCGACGATTGGCTCGTGGATATCAACAAGCACTTGAATGCAACAATGTCGGACACGAGGACTACGTCAAGTTCGCGTCTTTTCAGCTCAAGGATCGAGCAGCTGATTGGTTCCGACAATACAAGGATTCGAGAGGTGGTCGGTGATTACTTGGACTGATTTACTGTCGAGACTTTAAAGCTCACCACATTCCTACCGGTGTTGTTGAGAGCAAGCGTGAGGAGTTCCGCAATCTCAAGCAAGGAAACATGTCGATGTACGAATACAACATACTGATTTGAAACTTGCTCGATTAAGCTAAACAAGGCGTTCCTAATGAGAAAAGTATGATCTATCGGTTCAGAGGTGGACTTAGAGAGGATCTGCAGTTATCTCTTGTTCTTTACGAGCCTACTCGGTTTGATCAATTCTATAATATGGCACTCAAGCTAGAAGGTGCTCAGCTCAAGTGTGAGGCTTCAAAGAAGAGAAGCAGGATGCGATTCAGTCTTCTTCTTCCTCTCAAGTGGCAGCAAAGCAGCAAAAGTTCTACCTTCCTCCTCCTCCGTTCCGTCAGCCTTATCAGCAGAAGAACTCAGGTGGTCGTGGATCTTCCCACCCACCCAACCCAAGCTACCAGAACAAGTCTCAGCCTCAAGCTCCAAGGTCAAATGCTCCTTATCACCGTCCGCTCTCAGAGGTGACCTGCAACAAGTGCCAGCAGAAAGGTCACTATGCGAACAAATGCCATAACCAAAAGCGCCTTCCTCCTCCTCCTCCTGTGAGGTCTTCAAGCAATGCAGTGGTCAAGCATAATCCAAAGTATGCAAAGGTGAATATGATGAATGCAGCTCAAGCGGAGGATTCTTGAGATGTGATCATGGGTAATCTTCACGTTAATGATATTCTGCAAAAGTCTTATTTGATCTTGGTGCATCGCATTGTTTCATGTCAAGGTCGTTCTTCGCAAAGAATGATTTTACTTGGTCTTACTTGGATAAACCTTTGGGTGTTGTTTCTCCGGGGAAGTCAATGAGAGCCAACTCCTTAGTTCATGATGTCTCTATCAAGATGGGCGACTATAAGTTTCTATCTAAACCATTTGTTCTTGGTGACTCGGATATCGATCTAATTCTTGGGATGGACTGGCTTTCTCAGCACAAGGCTCAACTTGATTGTCTTTGCCGGGCAAATTCAATTGACACACCCTTACGAGGATATTATCATCTATGCCGCTCGTGATGAAACCATTCGGTTGTTTTCTCTCAATGAGAAGGGCGAGTTGGATGCTATCTCTCAGATTCCAGTCGTTTGTGAGTACCAAGATGTCTTCCCAGAAGAGCTTCCGGGTATGCCTCCTCATCGGCCAGTCGAATTCGTTATTGATCTTGAGCCTAGCACTGAACCCGTTTGCAAGCGTCCTTACAAGCTTGGACCCAAGGAGCTGAAAGAATTGAAGAAGCAGCTCGATGAACAAGAGCGTCTGGGTTTGATCAGACCGAGTTCATCTCCATGGGGATGTGGAGTTCTTTTTGTCCAGAAGAAGGATGGCACGGACCGACTTTGCGTCGATTACCGTCCATTGAACAAGAAGACAATCAAGAACAAGTATCCACTTCCCAACATCAATGAGCTATTCGAGCAACTCAAAGGTGCTAAAGTATTCTCCAAGCTTGACCTCCGTATGGGTTATCATCAGATTCGCATTCGTGAACAAGATATTCCCAAGACAGCATTCAGAACAAGCTTTGGTTCTTATGAATATACTGTCATGTCTTTCGGCCTTGTCAATGCTCCTCCAACTTTCTCTCGCATGATGAACTTTATCTTCAACCCCTACACAAATGATTTCGTCTTGGTGTATCTCAATGATATTTTGGTCTTCTCCAAGAACAAGCAGGATCATGCCAAACATTTGCGGTTGGTGCTCGACAAGCTCAGAGAGCATCAATTCTATGCGAAGTTTTCCAAATGTGAGTTCTGGCTTGATGAAGTTCTTTATCTTGGTCACATCATTTCAGCCAAGGGCATCCTTGTTAATCCGAGAAGGTGTCTTCAGTTCTGAATTGGGAACCTCCTCAGAATGTCAAGCAGCTCCGCAGTTTTCTCGGTCTTGCAAGCTATTGTCGAAGATTCATTGAGAATTTCTCCAAGATTGCAAAGCCTCTTTCCAACCTCCTCTAGAAGCATGTCAAGTATGTCTGGACGCCTGAGTGTGATGTCGCTTTCAATACCCTCAAAGAGAAGCTAGTCACAGCTCCTGTCTTGACTCCTCCTGATGAATCCAAGCCATTCGAAGTTTTCTGTGATGCTTCCTTGCAAGGTCTCGGTGCTGTGTTAATGCAAGAGAAGAAGGTTGTGGCTTATACCTCTCGTCAGTTGAAGCCCAACGAAAAGAACTACCCCACTCACGATCTTGAGTTGGCGGCAGTTGTCCATGCATTGATAACATGGAGACATCTCTTGTTGGGAAGGAAAGTGGACATATTCACCGATCACAAGAGTCTCAAGTATATCTTCACTCAACCAAACCTCAACCTCAGACAAACTCGATGGGTGAAATGATTCAAGAGTACAATCCAAGTATTGAATATACTCTGGCAAAGGCGAATGTGATTGCAGATGCTCGGCGAAAGGCTTATTGCAACGACTTAATTCTCAAGCCCTTCCAACCAGATCTTTGTGAAGCTTTCATAAGCTGAATCTTCAAGTTGTTCCTCAAGGCTTTCTTGCCAACCTCATAGTCTCTCCTACTTTGGAGGATCAAATTCGTGAGGCACAACTCACGGATGCCATGGTGAAGAAGGTGAAGCGTGGTATTGACAAGGGCATTTCAAATACAAGTGCTATCGCTTGGATGACAAAGACACTCTTTTCTTTGAGGATCGATTGTGGTTCCTAAAGGCGATCTGAGAAAAGTCATCATGAATGAGGCACAATTCCCTCCTATCCATTCATCACGGAAGTGCGAAGATGTACCATGACCTCAAGCAGTCATATTGGTGGACTCGAATGAAGCGCGAAATTGCTCAATTCGTGAATGAATGTGATGTCTGCAGAAGGGTGAAAGCATAACACCAAAGACCAGCTGGTCTCCTCCAACCTCTTGCTATTCGGAATGGAAGTTTGATCATATCGAGATGGACTTCGTGACTGGTTTTCCTAAGTCCAAGCGTGGAAATGATGCTATCTTCATTGTCATTGACAAGCTTACTAAAGTGGCTCATTTTCTTCTGTCAAGGAATCTATCACAGCAGCTCGGTGGCGAGCTATACACCTCCGAATTGTCTCCTTGCACGGTATTCCACAATTGATCTCTTCAGACCGTGGAAGTATCTTCACTTCTAAGTTTTGGGACTCCTTTCAGAAGGCTATGGGCACCAACATTCATTTCAGCACAGCTTTTCATCCTCAAACAAGTGGCCAAGTCGAGCGAGTCAATCAAATCCTTGAAGATATGCTCAGGGCTTGTGTCATTTCCTTTGGCATGAAGTGGGAAGAGTGTCTTCCATATGCCGAGTTCTCCTACAACAACAGCTTCCAGCGAGTTGGGCAAGGCCCCATTCGAAATTCTCTATGGCGAAAGTGCCGTACTCCTCTCAATTGGTCCGAGGCAGGTGAGCGCCAACTTCTTGGCAGCGACTTGATCCTGAAGCGAAGAAATGTACAAAGTCATTCGTGAGAATCTTAAAGCCGCTAATCGCGCCGGAAGGGCTATTATGATGACAAGCACCGTGATGTGGCTTTTGAAATCGGAGACCATGTCTACCTCCGCGTCTCTCCAATGAAAGGTACTCGTCGATTCGGTATCAAAGGGAAGCTTGCCCCTAGATACGTGGGTCCTTTCAAGATTATTAGCAAAAGAGGCGATCTCGCCTATCAACTTGAGCTTCCATCCAACTTTGCAAACGTGCACGATGTGTTTCACGTATCACAGCTCCGCAAGTGCTTCAAGATTCCTGAACGCACTATCAACTTTGAAGAAATTGACCTCCAAGAAGATCTCTCTTATCATGAGCACCCCGTTGCTATTCTTGAAGAAACCGAGCACAAGACTCGCAACAAGTCAATCAAATTCCTGAAAGTAAAGTGGTCACACCATTCGACCGAGAAGCCACACAGGGCGCGAGGATCACCTCCGTTCGAATATGCGGAGTTCTTTCAGTCCTAGATCTCGGGGCGAGATCCTCTTGTAGTGGTGGAGTGTTGTAACACCCGGATGTATCTTTCCATATTTGTAACTCCAACTCTTGCCATTTTCGGATATGTGCTATGATATTCCCTCCGTGGTTGGGTTTTGTTTTCATTTTGCATTTTGTTCATGTCATGCATCTCATATCATGTCATCATGTGCATCTCATTTGCATACGTGTTAGTCTCATGATTCCGAGCATATTCCCGTTGTCCGTTTTGCAATCCGACACTCCTATGTTCCCGGCGGCCCCTCTTGTCATTTTCCGTGTGCGGGTGTTGAACATTCTCGGAATGGACCGAGCCTTGCCAAGTGGCCCTAGTATAGCACCGGTAGACCACTGTCAAGTTTGGTCATTTGGAGTTCGTTTGATACTCAACGGTTAACGCACCCTCAAAGGCCTCTTTTAAGTTGCAGCCCAACAACCCTCCAAAACAGCCCAATAACCCATCTAAGTCACCTCCATGCCCTCGGTCGTTCGATCACGATCGTATGGCGAAAACTACACCCATTTGGACTCTCCTAGCTCCCTCTATGCCTATTTAAAGACCCTCCCCAAAATCCGGGCAAACCCTAGCGAATCCTCTCGCGCCGCGGACACGTCCGGATCGGACGACGCGTCGCTACGCGCCGGCGAATCGGGCGTGCCACGTGGCACGTCGTCGGCCACGCCGCCGCCCCAGCCCCCCGAACCAGCGAGCCCCCACTTCGCCGCGGCGGCTCGCGCCGCGCGCCTTCGCCGCCGCCGCGCCCGCCAGCCTCCTCCGCCGCGCCGCCCGCCGTCGCCCGCGCTGCCGCGCCCGCCGCCGCCCGCCGCGCCGCGCCGCCCGCGCCGCCGCCCGCCAAGGCCTGCGCCGCCGCCGCCGCCGCGCCGCCGCCGCCCGCCGCCCGCGCGCCGCGAGCGAGCCCCGCCGCCGGACGCCGGCGACCTCCTCCCTCCGGCCGCGCCCTCTCCGGCGAGCCCGAGCCCGACTCCGGCGAGATCCGATCCGAAACCCACGGTTGACTTTTCTCAACCCGAAATCCACTAAGTATTTTGTCTGTGATTAATTTCGTGGCATTTTCATAGCATCACATCTCCGCAACCGTGGCTCCGTTTTGGGCGTATAATATGTCAAATTGTTCGTCTCGAAGAGTACATCATCACACCCCATTGCATCATTTGCATTTGAGCTCATCTTGATGCCCGAAATGCTGTTGGAAGATGGCTTCAGATCGTTAGTTCCAGAATCTTATCAGTTCGAGCTCTTTTGTCATTTTTGCCATGAATTATGTGTGCACCCTATGAACTTAAGTCCTACATGTGAGTTGAACATTGCCATGCCATTTTTCCAGGGGTGTTTGCCATGTATTTTTGTGAGTTATGTGTTGACTAGTCCAAGCATGCAAAGTAGGGATGATGATGTTGCTGATTTCAGGAACTTAGTGATTTCACTAAGTCATGTCCTGCTGTTATTTTTATGCCACATGTTCATATTGTTACAGAGAGATCCATGCCCTTTTTGAGCATGATCATTAAGGGTGTTTTGAACATATGGATGTGCTCTATCGATCCATGCCTTTGTTGGCATTTATGGAGTAGTCTAGCATGTCATTTTCGTGCTCTACTTTTGCTTGAAAATGTTTCCTGGCAGACTGTTTGCATGAGATTCAATTTTCACGAGGTCGTTGTAGTTGATCCGTGTATGCTATGATGTTGTTCTTGCCATGTATAGCTCCTATGCCATGTCTTCTTGATGGGTGTATGCTTAGTTTATCATGAGATGCTCTGTAGTGAGTGCATCGAGCTCACGAACATGCCTACTCGTTATCTGTTTTTGCCATGCCCAGTTTTTCTGCTAAGTCTGAAATCTGTAATAAAACTTGCAATGTTTACATGGGTGCCATCATTTGTTAAAGTCCTTTTTGGCTTATGGTCAGTAAGGGACTATTGAAATATGCTTTGAGTAGAATCATGTCATGCCTTGTTTTGCTATTATAATTTCCTGTAGCATGTTGTTTGCTTGCTCTAAACATGCCTTCCTGATGTTAATTCCTGGCATGTTAGTATTTTCACTAAGTCTGTGAACCTGATATTTTGAGCACTTTCACCATGCTTGTTTGATCATGTTATGATGTGATTTAGCCGTAGCTCAGTGTTCCTCTTTTGTTAAGCATCTCCTGTAGTTCGCTGCCATATGCTTTGTTTTTATGTTGGGTTGCTGTAGCATAGTTTCGTGTTGCGTGCTAAGTAGCATCGGGCTGTTAACGCAGATTTGCGTCATTCTTGTTTTGCTTGTCATTCGCAAACCGTACATCCGATTCCGGTGATCTTTATATCGATTTCAACCGAAATCACTCCATCTTTCCAGCGGCATACTTGGTTTGCCAAGTTGATGCCAGTTCATCATTTTCCTTCCGAGCATACATATGCATTGCATATCACATCTCGCATCGCATGTCATGTTTTGCATCATATTGCTTGTGCATTGTTCCTTGTTTGATTGTGGTTCTGTTGCTTGTGTTCTTGCTTTGGGTAGAGCCGGGAGACGAGTACGTGAACAAGGAGCCTGTTGAGAACGCCTACGAAGATCAAGCCTTCGACAACTCTGAGAACCTTACAGGCAAGATGACCATACCTTCGATATCACTTCTATCTTTGCTTGCTAGATGCTCGCTCTTTTGCTATGCCTATGCTGCGATACCTACCACTTGCTATATCATGCCACCCATATTACCATGTCAACCTCTAACCACCCATGTCCTAGCAAACCGTTGTTTGGCTATGTTACCGCTTTGCTCAGCCCCTCTTATAGCGTTGTTAGTTGCAGGTGAAGATGAAGTTTGTTCCTTGTTGGAACATGGATATTTTGGGATATCACAATATCTATTGTTTTAATTAATGCATCTATATACTTGGTAAAGGGTGGAAGGCTCGGCCTTATGCAGTGTTTTGTTCCACTCTTGCCACCCTAGTTTCCGTCATACCGGTGTTATGTTCCTTGATTTTGCGTCCCTTACGCGGTCGGGTGATTTATGGGACCCCCTTGACAGTTCGCTTTGAATAAAACTCCTCCAACAAGGCCCAACTTTGGTTTTACCATTTGCCACCTAGCCTTTTTCCCTTGGGTTTTCGCGAGCCGAGGGTCATCTTTATTACCCCGGGCGGTGCTCCTCGAGTGTTGGTCCAAACTAGAGCACCGTCTTGGGACCATTCCTTGGCAACTTGGATTACGTCGGTACCATGCGCTTCGCTTATCCGGTGTGCCACGAGAACGAGATATGTGCAGCTCCTATCGGGATTTGTCGGCGCGGTCGGGTGGTCTTGCTGGTTTAGTTTTACCATTGTCGAAATGTCTTGATGTCTGGGATACCGAGTCGATCGGAGTGTCTTGGGTGAAGGTTTATTCCTTCGTTGATCGCGAGAGCTAGTTATGGGCTAAGTTGGGACACCCCTGCAGGGTATTATCTTTCGAAAGCCGTGCCCGCGGTTATGAGGCAGATGGGAATTTGTTAATGTCGGTTGTAGAAAACCCAAAGTTGACCTTAATTAAAATACATCAACCGTGTATGTAACCGTGATGGTCTCTTCTCGTGAGTCCGGAAGTGAACATGATGTTGGAGTTATGTTTGGACGAGGTTGTTTAGGATCACTTCTTGATCGCTAATAGCTTCACGACCGCGCCTTGCTTCTCTTCTCGCTCTCTTTTGTGATGTAGCCACCATATATGCTAGTAAACTTGCGGCAGCTCCTCCTTTTGACACCAGCCTTCCTTAAGCTTAAATAGTCTTGATCTTGCGGGTGTGAGATTCTTTGAGTCCTGTGGCTCACAGATTCTACCAAAAGCAGATGCGGTACCGGTGATGCCGGTGATGATGGCACAACCGAGCTGAAGTGGGAATATGATGAGGCCCTTGGTCGATACTATGTTTCCTTTCCAGACGATTGGTAGTGGAGCCCAGTTGGGGCGATCAGGGATCTGTGTTGCATGTGGGGTATTCTTCTTTTATTTTGGTTCCGTAGTCGGACCTTGAGTGTAAACTGAATGATGGATGTTTAATTATGTATTGTGTGAAGTGGCAACTGTAAGCCAACTATGTATCTTTTTCCTTATGTATTACATGGATTGTGCGAAGATTACCTCACTTGCGACATTGCTTTCAATGCGGTTATGCCTCTAAGTCGTGCTTCGACACGTGGGAGATATAGCCACATCGAGGGCGTTACACGACCGAGGCCCAAACAGGGAGATATATCATTTGTGTGTGAACGAAAACGTGCTTAAACGAGACTCAGATAAAGAGAGCAAGGTTGAGCGAGTGTGGCCCGTCGTGCAGAAGAAAGAGTGAGACAGTCTCGAGGAAGTGACCTAGATATACAACGTGCGTGCGTGTGCACGAGAGGTTGGGGGGCTAGATAGGCAATGCATGTATTTAGCGTGAGAGAGAGAGAGAGAGAGAGAGAGAGAGAGAGCTCGGGCATGGGGTGCAATGGTGGGTGTGTGAGGTAAATACATTTGGTAACAGAGTGGAAAAGGGGTTGTGTAGTTGAGAGACTTAGAGATCGAAACATGGAGAGAAAGAATGAACGTGTGTTGGAAATTGATAGCTTCCTAAGGTGATTAGGAGAGGAAGATTGACCGATACATAGTACGATACTTAATATCGATGTTTCAACTCAGTGTACATTGTAAGATTTGAACTGAGGACCATGCATACGGGTAATTATTTCGAATTCGTGCCATACTAAGTTTCGAAAAGTTGACATTGACTCAATTTGTTGTGCTTTTTTGTAGGTCATATGTTTGAATCCATCCAAAAGTTTTCTCACTACCATGGTGTTCATCATATACATATGAATTTGTATTAAAAAAAGTAGCGTGGATACAGTGAAATGCGAAATCCACATTAGAATTGGAGATCGCTATGCGACACACACTGTAATTCAAATAACTAATTATGTGACACACACTCTAATCCACGTTAGCGTAGATACCGTTTCGATTTTTTTTCAAATAACTCCTCATTAGTTAATTTATAGTACTCCCTCTGTTCACTTTTATAGGACCTTGAAGACATTTTAGACAATGTGCAAAATAGTTCATTTAAAGTTGTCTGAAACGACTTACAAAAGTGAACGGAGGGAGTATCTCATTTCGAATGACTAATTATTGCAAGGAAAACACGGGCATGGTAATACATACAGATTCGTTTGCAAATGAAAGAAGATCCGTCTGCATTCTCAAATGTAGGCGCACCAGGCAGACCAGGGTCATGTCGGGGTGGATCTTTGCCGGTGCCTTAAAGGCACCTGCCTTTGAGTCAGCGACATGTGGGCCAGCCACTGTTGGGCCCACATGTCATGGACACAAAGGCAGGTGCCTTAAGGCACCAAGCATAATCTGTCGGGGTGGTCGCATGTGCCGGACGGACGCGTAGCACCCAGCCACCCACCCCCCTCCCTCGTCCCTCCCTCCCCACTTCCTCCCCCACCCCCAAAAAAGGACGACGACAAAATAAGTTCGCACTTCCATGTTTCGGATTGAAATATCTGGCGGGCCCAATTTCAGCCCTGCAAAATCTGTCTTCTCCACCGTCCCCTTCCGCGCCCAGATTGCTCAAATCCCTAATTCGCTGCCAACCCAAGCAAAGTTCAAATTGCCCCACGTCTCGTCTCTTTCCCCACCTCTGTGACAGACGACGACGACGAAGACGACGGCCGCGCTTCACCACCGCACCGGAGCTACCTTATCTACCCCTCGTCCATCGCACCGGGTGGTCCACCCACAACGTCGGCCGCTGCAACCTACGTGCCCAACAGACACCGACTTCCACCGCATCAGGTGCGCTTCACCGATACCGTCTCCCAGCTCACCGGGGCTACTTCACCGAGCACATCATCGCACCTCCGCCCCCGAGGCCGTTGGGGCTTCACCAACGGTCTCGTCCACCGCGTCGTAGCGCTCGCTGCCACTCAAGATCTGCATCCGTCGCGCTGCCAGCCATAGCCTTGCGCATCACCCTCAAGCGCTCTGAAGTGACCTGCACTCTAGCTAAGCGAGCATGCCCAAACGCCGGCCCGAACTAGGTATCCACACATCACTCCCTTGTGCCTTTGTTCGAGCGATGTTTGGATATCCTTTCTTTGCTCTCTTAGCTTACAAGCCTATGCAACTCGACTTTAACTCTTATTTCTTACGGTATCATCGAAACAAGCAAAACCATTTTTAGCGAAGCATGGCGGCGCAAGGATCTGGTACACATCACGCATACCCGTATAACCTTGTAAGTATCGTCCTCGGTACAACATCAAGGTCGATTCTGTTATTTGATCAACCATTTGCCGTGTCAAAAATGCATAGGGGATGCAAGGAGCACAAGGCTGGACATCCAAGCAAGTGGTAACATGGACTAGTACATGGAACACCCCAAGCGCAAGCGAGCTGCGGTGAGCACAGTCTAACGAGCTAGCGTAAGTCCACGCATTTCATTTAATTTGAACTAGCATTCATGTATGATTTGTGTGCGATGGCGGATCCACAATTCAAGTTACGAGGTAACATTTAACTTAAAAATCTGAAGGCACTTGCACTCGAAATCAACATAACTTGAGAAATGTGAAGCTACATGCACTTTGAAAACCAGCTAATGATCCAAAGTAGTTCAGATTATAAACACTAAATGATGCAAGCACCAAAAAACACAAAATGCAGCATGGTGTACAAGGACTACAAACATGGTCTGTACCTGCTTGAATTATTCGTTCTCTCGCTGAAAATATCGAAGTGTAATTACACCTATAACCAGTGCGCAAACTGCATATCAATATATCTATCCTACACAAGTATGCCAATAGTTTCAAACAACATATTAGAAAAGTATTTGTGCTATGTTGTCATGATACGGGGACTTTCTGGTAGATGGCTTCGACGTTTCCTCAAGCTATGAAAATGCACTATAATTTGCTTGTCATCAATGCCTGCAAATCTCTGTCTCTCTCAACATAGCAGGTCATCATTAGACACTAAATCCTTCAATGAGCTTGCAAAATGCTTGCATCAGATCCCTCATTAGACACTATATGTTCATCACCAGGAGCATGTAAAATGTTTGCATCAAATCCTTCATTAGCAGTCTGTTCATTAGACACTTCAGGCTTAAGAACAACATGAGCTTGTATGTTTGCATCAAAAACTTGATTAGATACATCAGATTCAGTTAGTTCAGTATTGATTGTGGGAGTTATAAAATAAATAGAAATTGGTTTCATTTTCTCATAGATTCCTTACATACAAGCAGTTTTACAACACCGTCAGGTTTAACTATTGGCCAGGTTGAATTAGATATAATCAGGGATGTGATGTACCTGCTCGTTGCGCATGCTACTCTTGCAAGCTACGACTGTTCGTTTGCGCAAGCTCGATGCCATGCCCGCGTTGCCGCAGCTACCTCCCACACAGGCTACACCCAGGGTTGGATCTTCATCTTCTTGTCCTTCCGTTTGCTTGAAGCCTGGCGACCGCCCTCCAACGAGGGCGCGAGGAAGTGTTGTGTCGGTCTGTCCAGCGGCGGCTAGGTTAGGAGCGAACCAGGCTGGAGGTGGAGCGAATGAATTGGGATTTTTCCTGATGTCAATCGATATGGAAGGCGCTCGTTTGGACCGCGAGCCTTCTATAGGGCCTGCCTTGCACTTATGTTATTGGCCCATCCAAATTGAAAAAAAAATTATTCATTTTTTACATTGCCTGCTCGTGCGTTGGGACGAACAAAACTAGCCTGGGCCAACCTGGACGACTCAAACTAGGTGCACACTTTCCAGCCACCTGAGGCGGCCGCCCATACCAATCCCTATGGTGGCGTCGCCCCTTTTTGCGTGTATGATTGGTAGTGAAAAATATTCCAGTGGCACTTTTGATTTACCCACAGAATGGTTGAATTGCTTGTTTCTATGAACTGAGTTCGCCAACAATGTGAAGGATCCCAGTCTTTTCATCCTATTGTAGATTGCTTAGATCTCAATATGCCAAAAGTAATCGCATGAAATATACATTAAAAGCCAGTGTGATGTGTGTGGCTACAACTAGTCTGACTACACGTCCTCATATAACATATCAAGGGCGCACCATCTTACCAGATTAACCATTCGACTTACCAATGCAGTGTGGGAAGAAAGAAATATTGGGACTGCGTATCCAAGCAATTGATGCCATGGACTCCTTCGTACAACCTTGTAAGCGAAAAAGAAGTTGCAGTGTGCTTGTACAAAGAACTAGCATAAAGCATAAGTTCAGTTACCTGCTTCTAGATACATCTTGAGCTTGCGTTGGTTTTCCTTGAAGAGGAAAGGGTGATGCAGCAAAGTAGCGTAAGTATTCCACTTAGTTTTTGAGAACCAAGGTATCAATCCAGTAGGAGGCTCCTCAAAAGTCCCACGCACCTACACAAACAAACAAAGAACTCGCAACCAATGCAATAAAGGGGTTGTCAATCCCTTCACGGCCACTTGCGAAAGTGAGATTTGATAGAGATAATATGATAAGATAAATATATTTTTGGTATTGTATAATATAGATGCAAAAAGTAAAGACGCAAATAAAAGTAGATTGAAAGCTTATATGATAAAAGATAGACCCGGGGGGCATAGGTTTCATTAGTGGCTTCTCTCAAGATAGCATAAGTATTACGGTGGGTGAACAAATTACTGCCGAGCAATTGATAGAAAAGCGAATAATTATGAGATTATCTAGGCATGATCATGTATATAGGCATCATGTCCGTGACAAGTAGACCGACTCCTGCCTGCATCTACTACTATTACTCCACACATCGACCGCTATCCAGCATGCATCTAGAGTATTAAGTTCATAAGAACAGAGTAGCGCATTAAGAAAGATGACATGATGTAGAGGGATAAACTCATGCAATATGATATAAACCCCATCTTTTTATCCTCGATGGCAACAATACAATACGTGCCTTGCAACCCTTTACATCCTTTGGGTAAGGACACCGCAAGATTGAACCCAAAGCTAAGCACTTCTCCCATGGCAAGAAAGATCAATCTAGTAGGCCAAACCAAACTAATAATTCGAAGAGACTTGCAAAGATAACTCAATCATACATAAAAGTATTCAGAGAAGATTCAAATATTTCTCATAGATAAACTTGATCATAAACCCATAATTCATAGGTTCTCGACAAACACACTGTAAAAAGAGTTTACATCGAATAGATCTCCACAAGAGAGGGGGAGAACATTGTACTGAGATCCAAAAAGAGAGAAGAAGCCATCTAGCTAACAACTATGGACCCGAAGGTCTGTGGTAAACTACTCACAACTCATCGAAAGGGCTATGGTGTTGATGTAGAAGCCCTCCGTGGTTGATTCCCCCTCTGACGGAGCGCCGGCGAAGGCTCCAAGATGGGATCTCGCGGATACAGAAGGTTATGACGGTGGAAATTGTTTTTCGTTGGCTCCCTGGATGTTTTCGGGGTACGTAGGTATATATAGGAGGAAGAAGTACGTCGGTGGCCGCTCGTGGGGCCCAGGAGACAGGGGCGCGCCCTCCTATCTCCTGGCCGCCTCGTTTGCTTCTTGACTTGCACTCCAAGTTCTCCGGATCACGTCCATCCCAAAAATCACGCTCCTGAAGGTTTCATTCTGTTTGGACTCCGTTTGATATTCCTTTTCTTCGAAATACTAAAATAGGCAAAAAAACAGCAATACGGGCTGGGCCTCCGGTTAGTAGGTTAGTCCCAAAAATGATATAAATGTGTAAAATAAAGCCCATAAACATCCAAAAGGGGTAATATAATAGCATGGAACAATAAAAATTATAGATATGTTGGAGACGTATCAAGCATCCCCAAGCTTAATTCCTGCTCGTCCTCGAGTAGGTAAATGATAAAAACAGAATTTTTGATGTGGAATGCTACCTAGCATAATTCTCAATGTAATTTTCTTTATTGTGGCATGAATGTTCAGATCCAAATGATTCAAAATAAAAGTTTGTATTGACATAAGAAATAGTAACACTTCAAGCATACTAATCAAAGCAATCATGTCTTCTCAAAATAACATGGCTAAAGAAAGTTCATCCCTACAAAATCATATAGTTAGGCTATGCTTCATTTTCGTCACACAAAGATGTTCCCAGATTCTATACCCCCGATGACAAGCAAGAAATTGTTTCGTACTTAAATAATCTCAAACTTTTTCAACCTTCACGCAATACATGAGCGTGAGCCATGGATATAGCACTATGGGTGGAATAGAATATGATGATGGGGATTGTGTGGAGAAGATAAAAGAGGAGAAAGTCTCACATTGACGAGGATAATCAACGGGCTATGGAGATGCCCATCAATTGATGTCAACATGAGGAGTAGGGATTGCCATGCAACAGATGCACTAGAGCTATAAATGAATGCTCAACAAAAGAAAACTAGTGGGTGTGCATCCAACTTGCTTGCTCGCGAAGACCTAGGGCATTTGAGGAAGCCCGTCCTAGGAATATACAAGCCAAGTTCTATAATGAAAAATTTCCACTAGTATATGAAAGTGACAACATATGAGACTCACTATATGAAAAACATGGTGCTACTTTGAAGCACAATAAATGAGACTCGCTATATGAAGAACACGGTGCTACTTTGAAGCACAAGTGTGGAAAAAGAGATAATAACATTGCCCTTTTTATTTATTTTCTTTTTTTCCCTTTTTTTCTTTCTTTTTTTGGGCCTTTCTTTTTTTTGGCCTTTCTTTTTGGCGGGTGCAATGCTCTAATAATGATGATCATCACACTTCTTTTGATTACAACATATGAATTACAACTTGAAACTAGAACAAGATATGACTCTATATGAATGACTCCGGCGGTGTACCGGGATGGTGCAATGAATCAAGAGTGACATGTATGAAAAATTATGCATAATGGCTTTGCCACAAATACGATGTCAACTACATGATCATGCGATGGCAATATGACAAAAGTAAAGTATGTCATGATGATGATGAACGGAACGGTGGAAAGTTGCATGGTAATATATCTCGGAATGGCTATGGAAATGCCATAATAGGTAGGTGTTGGGTAACGTAGTAATTTCAAAAAAATTCCTACGCACACGCAAGATCATGGTGATGGCATAGCAACGAGAAGGGAGAGTGTTCGTCCACATACCCTCATAGACCATAAGCGGAAGCATTATGACAACGCGGTTGATGTAGTCGTACGTCTTCACAATCCGACCGATCCAAGTACCGAACGTACGGCACCTCCGAGTTCAGCACACGTTCAGCTAGATGACGATCCCCAGACTCCGATCCAGCAAAGTGTCGGGGATGAGTTCCGTCAGCACGACGGTGTGGTGACGATGATGATGTTCTACCGGCGCAGGGCTTCGCCTACACTCCGCGACGATATAACCGAGGTGGAATATGGTGGAGGGGGCACCGCACACGGCTAAGGAACGATCTTGAAGATCAACTTGTGTGTCTATGGGGTGCCCCTGCCCCCGTATATAAAGGAGGGAGGGAGGAGGAGGCCGGCCCTAGGAGGAGCGCGCCATGGGGAGTCCTACTCCCACCGAGAGTAGGATTCCCCCTTTCCTAGTCCAACTAGGAGTCCTTCCATGTAGTAGGAGTAGGAGACAAGGAAGGGGAAGAGAGAAGGGAAGGAAGGAGGGGGTGCGGCCCCTCCCCCTAGTCCAATTCGGACTAGGCCTTGAAGCGCTGTGGCCTGCCCTGTGCAGCCCTCTCTCTTACCCGCAGGGCCCAATAAGGCCCAATACTTCTCCCCGGCGAATTCCCGTAACTCTCCGGTACTCCGATAAATACCCGAATCACTCGGAACCTTTCTGAACTCTGAATATAGTCGTCCAATATATCGATCTTTACGTCTCGACCATCTCGAGACTCCTCGTCATGTCCCCGATCTCATCCGGGACTCCGAAATCCTTCGGTACATCAAAACTCATAAACTCATAATATAACTGTCATCGTAACGTTAAGCGTGCGGACCCTACGGGTTTGAGAACTATGTAGACATGACCTAGAACTATTCTTGGTCAATAACCAATAGCGGAACCTGGATGCCCATATTGGCTCCTACATATTCTACGAAGATCTTTATCGGTCAAACCGCATAACAACATACATTGTTCCCTTTGTCATCGGTATGTTACTTGCCCGAGATTCGATCGTCGGTATCCAATACCTCGTTCAATCCCGTTACCGGCAAGTCTCTTTACTCGTTCTGTAATGCATCATCCCATAACCAATTCATTGGTCACGTTGCTTGCAAGGCTTATAATGATGTGCATTACCGAGAGGGCCCAAAGATACCTCTCCGACGATAGGAATGACAAAACCTAATCTCGAAATACGCCAACTCAACATGTACCTTCGGAGACACCTGTAGTACTCCTTTATAATCACCCAGTTACGTTGTGACATTTGGTAGCACCCAAAGTGTTCCTCCAGTAAACGGGAGTTGCATAATCTCATAGTTACAGGAACATGTATAAGTCATGAAGAAAGCAATAGCAACATACTAAACGATCAAGTGCTAGGCTAACGGAATGGGTCATGTCAATCACATCATTCTCCTAATGATGTGATCCCGTTAATCAAATGACAACTCTTTTGTCCATGGCTAGGAAACACAACCATCTTTGATAAACGAGCTAGTCAAGTAGAGGCATACTAGTGACACTATGTTTGTCTATGTATTCACACATGTATTATGTTTCCGGTTGATACAATTCTAGCATGAATAATAAACATTTATCATGAAATAAGGAAATAAATAATAACTTTATTATTGCCTCTAGGGCATATTTCCTTCAGTAGGTATGGTGGCTGTTTTGAGGAAGATATAAGGAGGTCTATGTGTGATAGAGCGTATCGTATCACGAGGTTTGGATGCACCGGCGAAGTTTGCACCAACTCTTGAGGTGAGAAAGGGCAATGCACGGTACCGAAGAGGCTAGCAATGGTGGAAAGGTAAAAGTGCATATAATCAATGGACTCAACATTAGTCAAAAGAACTCATATACTTATTGCAAAAATTTAGAAGTCATCAAAAGTCAAGCACTACGCGCACGCTCCTAGGGGGATAGATTGGTAGGAAAAGACCATCGCTCGTCCCCGACCACCACTCATAAGGATGCACAAGCCAGGTACACTTCATGTTTCAAATTTGTTACACAACTTTAACCATACGTGCATGCTACGGGACATGCTAACTTCAACACAAGCATTCTTTAAATTCATAATCACCCAACTAGCATGACTTTAATATCACTACCTCCATATCTCAAAACAATTATCAAGTATCAAATTGATCATAGCATCCAATTCACTTCCTATGATAGTCTTTATTATACCCAACTTGGATGCCTACCATTCTAGGACCAATTTTATAACCATAGCAAATACCATGATGTTCTAAAAGACTCTCAAAATAATATAAGTGAAGCATGAGAGACTAGCAATTTCTACAAAATTAAGCCACCGCCGTGCTCTAAAAGATATAAGTGAAGCACTAGAGCAAAAACTATCAAGCTCAAAAGATATAAGTGAAGCACATAGATTATTCTAGCAAATTCAATTCAAGTAGGCTTCTCCCAAAAGGTGTGTACATCAAGGATGATTGTGTTAAACTAAAAATCAAAGACTAATATAATACACGACGCTCCAAGCAGAACACATATCATGTGGCGAATAAAAATATAGCTCCAAGTAAAGTTACCAATGAACGAAGACGAAAGAGGGGATGCCTTGCCGGGGCATCCCCAAGCTTAGGCTTTTGCCTATTCTTGAATATCTTTGGGTGCCATGGGAATCCCCAAGCTTAGGCTTTTGCCACTTCTTATTCCATAGTCCATCAAAGCTTTACCCAAAACTTGAAAACTTCACAACACAAAACTCAACAGGAAATCTCATAAGCTTCGTTAGTGAAAGAAAAAAATCACCACATAAGGTATTGTAATGAAATCATTATTTATTTATTTTGGTGTTAAACCTACTGTATTCCAAGTTCTCTATAGTTCATACCACTTAATACTAGCCATAGATGCATCAAAATAAGCAAACAACACACGAAAAAACAGAATCTGTCAAAAACAGAACACTCTGTAGAAATATGTAACTAACGCAAACTTATGGAACTTTAAAACTCCTACCAAAATAGTAAGTCCTGTAAAATTTGTCTATTGATCAGCATCAAAAAGAATCAATGCAAAAGCATGTTTCTGTGATTTAACAAAACTAATTTCGTGCATGCAAAGTTTCTGTTTTTCAGCAGAATCAAATCAACTATCACCATAGGTTATCCTATAGGTTCTACTTGGCACAAACACTAATTAGAACATAAAAACACATCTAAACAGAAGGTAGATGCAAAATTTATTGCTAAACAGAAACAAAAACGAAAAACACAAATAAAATTGGGTTGCCTCCCAACTAGCGCTATCGTTTAACGCCCCAAGCTAGGCACTGATAATTTTAATGATGCTCACATGAAAGACAAGAATTGAAGAACAGGAGAGCATCACGAAACACGTGACAAACACATCTAAGTATAACCTACTTCCTATGCATAGGCAATTATAAGCAAACAAATTTGCAAGGCAAGCAAAAATTAGCATATGCAAGGAAGAAGAAAGAGATGATAGCAATCTCAACGTGATGAGAGGTAATTTTGTAACATGAAAATTTCTACAACCATATTTTCCTCTCTCATAATAATTACATGTGGGATCATAAGCAAATTCAACAAAATAGCTATCACATAAAGTACTTTCAACATGATCCACATGCATGAATAGTTGACACTCTTCCAAAATAGTGGGATTAACATTAACTAAAGTCGTGACCTCTCCAAACCCACTTTTATCAAAAATACCATAAGATTGAACATTCTCCAAATATGTGGGATATAAAGTTGACACTCTTCCAAACCCACTTTCAATAATATTGCAAACACTATTATCAATCTCATATTCATCATGGGGGTTAAATAAATTTTCAAGATCAAAAGAAGAATCACCCCGATCATGATCATTGCAACAAGTAGTAGTCATAGCGAAACTAGCATCCCCAAGATTAGGGTTTTGCATATTATTAGCACAATTGACATCAATAGTAAAATCATTGCAATCATGCTTTTTATTCAAAGATCTATCGTGAATCACTTCATAAATTTCTTCATTACAATTTTCAGATTCACGAGTTTCAAGCAAAACCTCATAAAGATAATCTAGTGCACACAACTCACTAGCAATTGGTTCAACATAATTGGATCTCTTAAAAATATTAGCAAGTGGATGAGGATCCATAAACTTCTAGCAAGCAAAGATGCAAGCAAAAGGAAGGCACATGGAGACACAAGATCGGACGGAAGAAGGGCGAATAAAACGGCAAGGGTGAAGTGGGGGAGAGGAAAACGAAAGGCAAATGGAAAATAATGTAAATGCGAGGGAGATGAGTTTGTGATGGGTGTGTCTTGACTTGAGCGAAGACCTCCCCGGCAACGGCGCCAGAAATCCTTCTTGCTACGTCTTGAGCTTGCGTTGGTTTTGCTTGAAGAGGAAAGGGTGATGCAGCAAAGTAGCGTAAGTATTTCCCTCGGTTTTTGAGAACCAAGGTATCAATCCAGTAGGAGGCTCCTCAAAAGTCCCACGCACCTACACAAACAAACAAAGAACTCGCAACCAACGCAATAAAGGGGTTGTCAATCCCTTCACGGCCACTTGCCAAAGTGAGATCTGATAGAGATAATATGATAAGATAAATAAATTTTTGGTATTTTATAATATAGATGCAAAAGGTAAAGATGCAAATAAAAGTAGATTGAAAGCTTATATGATAAAAGATAGACCCGGGGGGCCTAGGTTTCACTAGTGGCTTCTCTCAAGATAGCATAAGTATTACGGTGGGTGAACAAATTACTGTGGAGCAATTGATAGAAAAGCGAATAATTATGAGATTATCTAGGCATGATCATGGGGCCCAGGAGACAGGGGGCGCGCCCAGGAGGGGTGGGCGCGCCCTCCTATCTCCTAGCCGCCTCGTTTGCTTCTTGACTTGCACTCCAAGTTCTCCGGATCGCGTTCGTTCCAAAAATAACGCTCCCAAAGGTTTCATTCCGTTTGGACTCCATTTGATATTCTTTTTCTTCGAAATACTGAAATAGGCAAAAAAACAGCAATACGGGCTGGGCCTCCGGTTAGTAGGTTAGTCCCAAAAATGATATAAATGTGTAAAATAAAGCCCATAAACATCAAAAAGGGGTAATATAATAGCATGGAACAATCAAAAATTATAGATACGTTGGAGACGTATCACTTCTCGGAATTTTAGTTAGCCACTTATTGCAAAATTGTTCAATTACATTGCTTGGCTTAATTTAGTTTGCTACTGATTACATAATGCCACAGCCTGTTAATCCTATTGTAGACTGCGCCTATCTATGTGTTTGATACTTACTGTTAAGAATTACCTGTTTGCCTTAACTTAAATAGCTACTTGTTTATTTAAGCGCTTTCTTTGCTACAACAATGAGTTACAATGATGTTAATAACTACTTTTCAGCATCAATTGAAACTCTTTAATTCCTTGTTTGTTTAACTGGTTTGCTGTTATAACTCCCAGTTCAGATGTTTTGCTAACTTCAACTTTTCTGAATCCAATCGTAACTTTAATGGCAAAACAGGTTAGCCCAAGATCAAAGAGCGAGGTCCCCATGGACATTGCATCATCCCACAGTAGTGGCACCGGCCCAATCGTGCATTATGAATTGCCAACTGCTGATGCTCTAGAGTTAAACTAGTGGTAGAAAGAGATTCTGCTTCTACACTTAGATGAAGTTGACATGTTGAGGAAGCAAACAGCACAATCACAAGCAGTACTCAAGACAACCATTAAATATTTGGTGGATTTCAAAACAAAGCAAGCTGAGACTGACCACATTGTTAAGGTCCTGAAGGAAAAAGGAAATTAAATTCCCACTTGGTAAATAATAGGTGAAATGTTCTTTCCATCATTGAATAACCTTTGTGTTGTTTGTTCATGTAATCAATCAAACCATTTGTTTTAGAGATCATGTAATAATTGTTTTTTGTTTTTTGTTTTTTGGTTTGTAATTTTATTTGAGCACAAGTTTGTATTAATTGATAAGACTCGGAGACATTTCATTTGGATTTTTGTGCCAGACCTACAAATATGCCAATCAGGCTGAATGTGCATTCAGCAATAATAGTAGTATAGATGGACCATAAGTGGCACGCATCGGAAAGGGCCAAGATGCTGGCTAAAAAAGGATCTTGTTGTAGCAAAAAAAAGTACAGCGGCCTGGCTTATGTATGTTAGTTGATATTATTGATCCATATACTCTATAAATGTTTATATGTCTGTTAATTCCATACATTCTTGGTTGATTGACTCGGTATTTGAATCTTGATACATCGATTGTGTACATATCTAAATGGGAGTACACATTATGCTGCGTGTGATATTTGAGTTGGACATGAAGTGTTCCAAATATTCGAATTCACCTTAAACTGGATTCTAGCTTCGAATTTGAGTATCAAGCATTTGTAAACCATATTCATATATGTGATGGAATACATCTTTGTCGTCCTTTTGAAGATATATAAAACACATAGAGTGATTTATAAAGATTCATATAGGAATACAAAATGGATTCAATTTAGTTGCTGGAGTAGCGTGGATGCTTATTGTCCCAAAATTGAAAGAAGTGGCAAAATGTCCACTCCCACATCGGCTGCCCGAAGCCAAGTGTTTGGGAGATGGAAATTACTGTCTACCCATTACACGGACAATCCATCGGCCCGATTTCCACTGCTCTAAATAGGGGTAGGTTAGTAACTTGAATTAGACGTGACATGACCGCCTCTGAGCCCATTCCGACACTGCAGTCGACATAGCTAAAACTCCAGGTGGTTAAACCGAATCACACAGAATAAGGGGGCACCTTGCTCTGATACCAATTGAAAGTGCTAGTTATCGACTAGAGGGGGTCAATAGGCAATTTTTATGAAAGTCTTCAAAATATGAGGTCTTTGAAGACAATCTGTTAATCAGAACCTATGTGATATGCAGCGGAAGATGAACTACACTAGACAAGCAATATAGAGAAAGCATGAAGACTAACAGCAGCTAGGTAGAAAGGATCAGAAAGGAAGACAGTATGAAGCCAAACAGTTACAAGTCTTCACACAATGACGTCAAACAGATCAGGCAAGCAAGCAATGACTTCACAAAGACAAACCAAAAAGTAAGGAAGGTAGGGAATAGAACCAATAGCTTGGCGAAGACAAGGATTTGGTAGACCAGTTCCAGTTGTTGTGACAATTGTACGTCTGGTTAGGGAGGCTGAGATTGAACTCAGAATACTGTGTCTTCACCTTATTCCCCTTGAGCTAAGGACACCCAGTCCTCGCCCAATCACTCTGGTAAGTTTTCAAGGTAGACTTCCAAACCTTCACAGACTCCTTTCATCGACGATCCACAACGACTCTTGGATCCTCAGAACATGACGCTAACCGGCTGGAGGATGCATAGTCCTCAAGTGTAACAAGTCTTCAGGTCACGCGGACAGAAAGACTTCAGTGATGCCTAACACTCTTTGGCTCTGGGTGTTTTGGGCTTTGTCCTCGCAAGGATCTCTCTCTCAAAGGCTTTGGAGGTGGTTGCTCTCAAATGACAAAAGTCGTGCACTAACTCTAAGCAGCCACAAATTTATGGTGTAGGGGTGGGCTATTTATAGCCAGGAGGCAATCCGACCTGATATGTCTGAAATGTCCCTGGGTCACTAAGGAACCTACACGTGCCCAACGGTCGGATTTCAAACACACACGACAGCTTGGCTTGGGCTACAAGCAAGGCTGACTCATCCAACTCTGGATAAGATTTTCTCTCATTGTCTTTGCTCGAAGACATAGGATTCTGGTTGAGCATCACTTCAGTCATCTAACTTTGTTCACTTGGACCCCACTTAACAGTACGGTGGTTCCTATGACTCAATAAATAAGAAAAGGAAACTACAAAAAAACTATGTCTTCGCACTCCATAGTCTTCAAGTGAATGTCTTCATCGCCATTATCGTCAACGTGAATGTCTTCATAAACCACCATTGTCTTCAATGTCTTCATACATTTTTACGGGACATCTCTGGTAGGTAAACTGAATCAATGAGGCACTACTACCTGTGCTATCCTGCAATTCTCACAAACACATTAGTCCCTCAACCATGTTTGTCATCAATACTCCAAAACCAACTAGGGGTGGCACTAGATGCACTTACAGAATGGATAGATCCTTTAAAAGATTTCCCCCAAACCAGTCAACTTCTTTCTCGGGGTGCCCGGTCAGGAGACCTAAACACCGGGCGGGGCATGTTCTTTATGTTCATGCCTTACAAATATCTATGTAATCATATGTTGAAATATCGCTTACTAAACATGCCGCCTTTCAATCTCTGGTTCTCCTCAAGAGCTTGCGCCAGCTGAGTTTTCAAACTTTCGATTTCTTTGGCCTGCTGCTGGTTTTCCACCTTCAGCTTGTTTTTCTCCTCATGGCTTCATTTCAGCACTCGAAGGTCGGCTTCATGTTGTGACTCGGTGTACCTTTGAGATTCTTTGGCAGCATCCGGTCCTTTTGTAGTTGACCTATGGATTTAGCTGCTATAAAAAAACTTGTGTTAAACAAGGTACCTTGACATAATTCATGTGTTTTAAAGCTTTTTTCTCACCATGGGCTGCGCTGGTGAACTTCTTGACCCCCTCTAGTTCGGCTTTTGCAACAGCCAACTGTGTTCTGTTCAATTCAAGGTCCTCGGACAATTTCTTGTTCTGGTCCCTCGAAGCCTACAAAATACCACAAATACATATAGTCACAGATCCTTAACTCGGTCATCCAGCCCGACTCAAGGCTCGGGGGCTACTGGTTTAGGATTTAAGTTCGGTTGTCAAAACCTATCTCATACCTACATGTTGATGGACAGAAGGTTGGCAATCCCCTCAAAGCCTGTTCTGGTTGCTCTGAGGTATGCATCTACTGAATTAAAAGCGTTGAATTCCTGGTCGGAAAAAGTGACATGACGCAGGGATTCCTTCCGTCGTCGATGATTCATCACACTTTTAACTTCAGAATTGGTGGATAAGACATCCTCAGGATCCTCTAAAGGCTAGCCTGCGGCAGAATCTCCCGCATTGACCCCTGCCCATGCCAAGGATCTTGGATTATGCACTGATGCCTCCTTGATGTCTTCAGACGGTGGTGGTGGTGCCTTTCCTCTGCAGGTCCCATTAAATGTCACTAGAGCCCGTAGCGGCGAGGTCAATAATGATTTGGGTGCAATCTTAATTATACTACCTTTTGGCCTAAGGTACGATTGATGTGGCCCCCGTGGCTACCTTGCGCTTGGAAGCTCCATTGTTGGCTGATGACGGAGTATTCGTCACAGTCCCCGTTGGTGCTCGGCGCGAGGTACGGTGGCCCTTGGCAGTAGAAGTCAACATACCCAGAGTGGCGCGAGGAAAATGCCCTGTTTGAGAAGAGGCCTTCTTGCTACTTACGGCGAAAGTGGGGACGGGGCAGGGTGATCTGCCTTAAGGGCCACCTTGGAACCGTCAATGCTTTCCTGGAAGAAGACCCGGTCTTCGAAATCAATGGACGTCTCTGGGTCCTCGTGAAATCCCGAGTTGGCATCACGGGAATGGTCCTTCGGTTGGGGAGACAGGCAGTTGATGGTCTCGACCTAGCGCCTCCAATTTTGTTTGGAGAAACATTAGATCTGATCACTATACGGATGTAATGTCCGAGCTGTTAAACAAAAAATGAACTTACCCATTCAATGGGGTTGTAGCTCGCATAGCCGTTCCAGTTCCTTGAGCGGGCGAACTCTTCTTCCTCTCCTATGAAGAGATCGGCTAATATGGTAGCCACTGCTGCTTGGTTATCCGGCCCCTGCCGCTTGTAACGAGTCACGTCGTTTGACCCGTTGTAGCACCACAGGGGGTGCCTCCTTTGTTGAAGAGGTTGAACGCATCGGGCAATGTAGGCGGCCACTATGCCAACAAAAGTTAATTTGCTATGGGCCAGCAGCCGCACCTTGGTGGCCAAGCACTGCACTTCGACGTTTTTTCCTTGAGAAGGACTCTTTGGCCGCTAGTTGAACAGCTTCTTTAGCGGAGCATCCGAATATTCGGGCAAACCCCATCGAACTGATTCGGATAAGGGAACATCTTCAATATAAAACCATTCGGAGGGTCCACTCTTCAGATTCCTTCTTCGGGGTCCCAATGGGATACCCTGTCCCAGCTATTCGCCATACTCCGGCTCCACCTACTTCAAAAATCGACCCCCATGGGTGCAGGGGGCGAGGCAGAAATATTTCCTCCATAACTCGAAATGAGCCTCACAGCACAGGAACATCTCGCAAAGGGCGACAAAGCCAGAGGTGTGCAATATGGATCCGGGGGTGGGGTGATGAAGTTGGATCCCGTAATACTCCAGCAAACCCCTCAGGAAGGGGTGAATGGGGAAGCCTAGACCTCATAGAAGGAAAGGCACGAAACATACCCTCTCATCCTTGCTTGGGGAAGGGAAGTTCTCCACGAAGGCCTCGCCGTTCGCAGAAATCAATCCGGTGCGAACAGATACGATATCTGTGGCAGGAAGATATCCTTGCCTTTGGAGATCGCATAGCTGGAGGCATGAAACCGAGCAGTTGGACCAGTCGTCCGGGAGATGGCCATGAGGACATGAGGATGAACCTGGGGCGCTAGCCATTTGTCCTGAGATTTCTTTGGATTGGTCTCGGCTTCTTGCTTGGGGATGGATTAACCACCTGACCCGCCCCTGACCTATTAAATAGGTACATTTTTTGGTCCCAAGGGGACGCTTTTGTAAAAGAATGCTAGACTATTCACCTCCTGATTGATGCACGAAAGTCAAGGGTCATCCTTAACCTTTGATGGGAATTGATGATGGGGGTCCCACTATGACTTGACGGATTAAGAGGTCATCAGTGGCCGAACTGTTGAACCAGACGGACAGGGAAAAGTTGGAGAACTCGCCTCGCAAGCCGAAGACTTTATGACACACTGGGTGGTCGGCAGTTATGAACCCCGGCGTTGGAGGCTAGTTCGGAGGATACTGAGGGAGTCTTGGACTAGGGGGTCCTCGGGCTGCCGGCCTATCTCTCATGGGCCGGACAGTCAGGCCGCATTACAACTGCTAGAAGGTCGGACTATTGGGTGGCATCATATCCAGACAGGAGACCTTTAGTGCCTTGGTGTGTACTCCAAGTCAAGACAAGAGATTTGACATGCTTATTCCCTTGTTGTAACCGACCATATGTAACCCTAGCACCCCTGGTGTCTATATAAACTAGAGGGTTTAGTCCATAGAGGCTAGAACAAGAACCATCATCCTACTAGCCTAGGGTTTAGTTCATCTGATCTCGTGGTAGATCGACTCTGTAATCCACATATACACCGCAATATAATCAAGCAAGATGTAGGGTTTTACCTCTTAGAGAGGTCCCGAACCTGGGTAAACATTGTGTCCTTCGTCCCTTGTTCCCCATTGATCCCAGATCCATAGCTCGGGACCCCCTACCCGAGATCCGCTGGTTTTAACACCGACAAGCGCCCCACACGTGCCTGCTTCCTCTGCGTGTGTTCTACAGTTTGATCCTCTAGTCATTGTGTTAAGCTCAAGTTGTGAACTTGTGATACTTCAATGTGATTAGCATGTGCTTCACATTGTTTGGTATTATTTGTATGCTTAATTAGTTTTGCTACGATATCGTCTTGTTTGGGGAACCAGTTAATGCCTTCACATTTTAAGAGGTGGAAACCATTGTGTCTCAATGTCCAGTGTAGGTCGAGTTTCCTTCGAAAATGAAATGTGGGTAGAGTTTTTCATGTCCATGTGCTTGTTGATATCACTACAAACCGAAGAGACGTTAACATGTTTTTTTGCAGGGGTCTTTCATCTTTACAAACAGTCAAGAGTTAGTTCTATCTTTGTTGAACTTGTCGTAAAGTTAATAACATGAATGGCTTTGTAGTTGATTGCCTTGTCCTTGAGCTGGGAAATTATGGTGACTTATGAATCAGTCTGAGTTTAGCTGTTTTGGGATCTTTCCCGTAGGTTGAGATAATCACCTGTTGTAGGTATTGCAAATCACAACTCAACTCTAGGGTATGATCAAACGTACAGTTGAATTTATACCTATACAGAAATGTGTTCTACAAGCAAAAAAAACTAATAGGTAACTAATGCACTTTATATTCAAGTCCCCTGATCCACATGCAAACCAAAAAACATGAGTGGGCTGAAAAAATCTACACTGTCGTTGGTAATGTAATGAAGTAACAGCTGAAATTCTGAGCCTCTCCAGTGATAGCATATTACGTTGTACTGATAATTCCACTCGAGTGACCAGTATATTTCCTAGTGCCTACAACTCCTATATCATTGTAATGTTCGTGAAGCTTATATAGCTCGGACATCATATACGCCACCAGGCCCAACAACTCTGCCTTGCAACGGTCTTTATCATTTTGAGTGGGGGAGGAGGATATCTACTTCAACACATTCTAGAATTTCTTCAAATCAATAGCACTGCACATAGTACCCCTTTTATCGCGAAGAAATGGAAGGGTGTGCAATTACTACCGACTACTTTGTGGGGGCACAAGGCCTCCAACTTACTATAGCTCTAACCAATTTGAAGATATCCTAGTGTTTTACTATTTAATATCAAAAATTGTTACATGTTGTATGGACGCTATAAGAACCAAAGACCATGCACGGTGCTCCTATACCTTCCACAACTAGTGATGTTACATATATGTAACATTTGACTAAAACGTGATTTATATGTGAGTTACACATAAAATTAACTTACAAATAAAAATAGTTTCTAATGAAATTTGGTGTACACATGTACATGTGCAATTTTTCTTAAACTTAAAAATGCACTTCATTCCTTTCATTTTTAAACCAAACTCAAAGGAACCATTCAAGATTTCCACACAGTATCATGAACTATTAGTGATCATCATTTTAGAAGTGGATTACAAGCACATACAATTTTTTAACCCTCACTAATAATGGAAGAAAAAGATAGTACTTATTGTGATAAGAAATATATTTAGCCTTCATAGAGTAAGGTACATAATACTCCCTCCGTTTCGTTTTACTCCGCATATAAGATTTGGTCAAAGTCAAACTACACAAAGTTTGACCAAATTTACATAAAAAATTATGAACATCTACAGTACTAAAACTATATAGTATGAAAATATGTTTCATGGTGCATCTGAATATATTGATTTCATATTATGAATGTTTATATTTTTTAATATAAAGTTAGTCAAACTATATAATGCTTGACTTTGACCAAACCTTATATGCGAACTAAAAAGAAACGGAGGGAGTACATTAAGGCTTGAGGATATTAAATTAGTAAATATAGAAATGAAGATATCGACGAGCATTGTCATGTTGTCATGTATTGTATTTTCTTGTCATTGATATATAGTGTGAGTACAGATCTACCGACCAGTATCGAGAAATAACAAGACAACAGAATATTAGTATAACATTGGTAAGCCATACATATATTTAAATATAATTTCATGAATTTATTGGAAAAGGTATATTCTTTCTGCCACGCGGTAACCAATATTCATTGTTGCATGCCATTACTTGCAATGATTTAAATTGTATTGTGATTCTTTTTTAATGTCCATTTCTAAAAAATATCCGTGCAACAAATATTCATAGTATCTGAAAATAAATTAGCTTGTGTGCCCACGTGTTCGCCTTTTAGATAGATGTATACAAGTTGATCTTCTATTAAATTTTGTTGCATGCAATATTTGATAGAAATTAAAATAGAGAAATAATTAGAATACAATTGCAATAAAGGGCTGGATTAACGAGCTGCTCGGCTCGTTCGGCTCGTTATCATTAAGCTCATTATCGTTAAGCTCGTTAATTTTAACGAGCTAAAACCTCTGTTCAGCTCGGTTCGTTATGGGCTCATTATGCTCGCGAGTGTTCACGAGTGCTCGTTAAGGTAATAAACAACACAGAAAATCTCATAATCCCATAAAAGTTCACAATAGAATAAATTAAACAATGACATTAAGGTAATAAAGCACATCGAAGAATCCCAAGATCCCATCAAAAATTCACAACGGCATAAATTAAACAAGGACGTTTGGTTCCTGTCGGCTGGCTCTTGGTTGACTCTAGGTTCTCCTGGCAACTAGCTCCTAAATCTAGGAGAAGTGCCGAAGTGGGCTGGGGTGCTAGGCCCCTAGGCTGGGCTAACTAGCAACTCTTTTGTTAGTGGGCTGATTTGCTCTCATGTCAAACTTTTGAAAAATAGCGAGTTAAACGAGTTAGCTCGTGAAACTCGTTCGCTCGCTCGTTAATCTTAACGAGTAAAAAACATTGTTCGGCTTGGTTCATTAACTAACGAGCACGAGCCGAGACGAGCTGAACTATCGAGCGCTTGTTATGCTCGCGAGCTTCAAGCTTTTCGTCCAGCCCTAGCAATAAATAGCATACAACAAGGCATATTGATTACCATGTGATAGAAAGGATTTATTTTTGGGAAACGTTTGAGATTGGAGCGTCGGTCGAACGCTGCGCCGGTCGCGTCTCGCTCTCTCGCGCATGACTTGCACATGTGGCCCGCACATCCACGTGGCCATGGTCCCACGCGCCGCTGATCTCAACCTCCCACCTTTTCCACCGCACAAGGCTTATCTCTTCACGAGCACCGGTGGTCATCCACTTTTCTTCCACGGGAGAGAAAGAAAAAGCATGCATGGCCGCCGTTGTGCTTTCCCAGCCATGCTCTGCTTGCGGCGGCTGCGCTCCAGCGGCGAACCTGCTCGCGCGCGCCACTCCCGCTCCCGGCGGCATTCGCTCAAGGCCCGTCAACATCTGCTGCAAAGGGCGCACGGCAGCCATGGGTTGATGCGGTGCAGCGAGCGGCACCGTTGGGGGCTGAACGGCAACTGCGGCCTGAAGAAAAATGCTTCAACTGGCGCCACGTTTGCTGGAACCAGCTTATACAGGAGATACAACGAGCCTGCGGTGGTGCTGCAAGGGGGGTAGAGGTTGTGTTGTGTTAATGTTGGAACCGGCGTCGAGATTTGCTGGAACCAGCATCGAGATTTACTGGAACCGGCAATCACATTTGCTGGAACCGCTTCGCGGGTGTATCGATTTGCTGCAACCAGCTGCGACGATTGCTGGAACCGGTGTCCAGAATTGCTGGAGCGATTCTCTCCTTCGACGGCGCCCATGGTGACCATGGTGACCACGGTGCTTTTTTGCTGCAACCAGCCGCGGCGTTTGCTGGAACCGGCGCCCATAATTGCTGGAACAGGCTTCTCTCCTTTGACGGCGACCACGAGTGCCCATGATGCATCCAGAATTTGTTGGAACGGGCTTGTTCCTTCGACGGCGACAACGGGGGAGGAGATTCTGCGAGTGCGGCGAGCGGCGGCGAATCCCGGCGGCGTGATTGTGTTTCGAGCTCGGTCAGTTTTCCTTCATGGCTATCGTGAGCTGTGGTGGCACTTGGGCGCTGCAATTGTTTTGGGAAGAAACGAGTTAGGAGCAGGACGAAGCAG
The DNA here is from genome assembly GCA_021437245.1 of Aegilops speltoides. Lineage (NCBI taxonomy): Eukaryota > Viridiplantae > Streptophyta > Magnoliopsida > Poales > Poaceae > Aegilops > Aegilops speltoides. The sequence goes on from CM038146.1 coordinate 107,663,296, forward strand.
GGACAGATATGACGGCTTCCAGCGGTTGCATCGTACGGTTGTGCGGGGACCGGCCGAAAGTTTCCGCCGGCGCACCAGCGCATATCGCTCGCCTTTGTTTTTAGTAAAGACTTTTGATTAGAATATAGGGTTACCAACTATGTTACGTTAAATTTGATTTTCTTGTTGTATTTTTTGGAACTGGTTGGTGTGAGTACTTATTGTGTCCTTAGCCCTTTGAGTTCCTACTTGAGTGCGGCAGCGCGTAGGATTCGAGAGCCCTTAGGCATTTTTTTGGGTGACTTGGACCATGTACGACCGCAAGGTACCCTCCTTCGACTAGGGAATCATTACTCACTGACAATAGGTTAGGAATTATATATGCATTGGCTCTGTATCTTGGTCCTTAGACTAGCCACAATGGGAGTAACTTCAGCAGTAACATCGAGTCCAATTCAGCAAATTTGCTTATGTGGCAGTGAGTTAATGAGGAGAGAGGTAGTTATAGTAACTTACCTAGTTACTGTAACATCACATGTCCCAATGCAATATGAGTCTATAACCTAATAAATGAAGCTTTGCATGTTACCGCACTTATGTTACTACCCACTATGAAGGTACTAACATAGTCTAGAGATATGTGTATGTTAATAGTGTATGTTACTCACCATTATGGCTAGTCTTACTTCAATACTACTCTGGAATAAACCCTGAGGTTGTAGAGGCCGCTGGATACAAACCCTCACCTTCAAATCCCTGAAGTTAGTACCCTGACCTTTTCGATCCCGATTTATCCTAACCCTAAATATGTTTGGCGCACTAGGAAAAGAGATGATCCCAGCCACGTTCATATTCTACTCTCACTGATGATATGGGTCCACAAGTCATAATAATATCTCTCCTCTTATCTTCTTCCTGTGTCCTTCTCCTCTCCCGATCCCTTTTCCCTCCCCAGCGTCGATCGCCGCTCCCTCTCGTACGAACTGGCGGAGCCACACTCTGGTTGGCTAGTCGACCGAGGCAGCACCCATGCCTGCACGGCTGCACGACCGAGTGCTTCCTCTGCGCCTTGTGGAAGCAATCGTAGGGCTGCCCGGTCTCCTACACGAGGTGTGCCTCCATGATATCCAGGTGTTGCTTGGGGTGCTCTTGCCGCAACCCTCCATCGGTCCATCCCCCACCGTTCCCGCTGTATTCGTCGCCATCTGCAGCCAAAAAGCTGACTGTAGAGGTAGCCGGCGTGCTCTGCCAGAGCGGACGATGCCGTCGGGCTCGACGACCGAGGGGAAGCCGGGTTGAGCAACTGGGCTAGCACACCGTCGAGCTGGCCGGTGACGCAGACTAACCTGGTGACTGTAGAGACCTCGGTTGCGAGCACAATCCTCTTCAATTGAGAGTTTGAGACATGAAACTTGTTGCTCTCATCTTGACGGGAGGACTGCATGCACTTTGGACTTGATGGATCCCATGTCCCGTGGCCTTGGACGCCGGAGGCATTGGAGTGCCACGCCTCGGTGAATGCCTCGTCGGCCTGGGTGCCGTACCACACGGCGACCATCACCTCCATGCTGCCACGCTTGCCCTTGTGGTCCTCCGTAGCGTACCGCTGCGGCGTCAGTGGGTTGTTCAGTGGCGTGCAGGGCCACGGCAAGGGCGACAAGTCGAGGATGCTGCTTCTCCTGGCGTACCACTGCTGCATGCGGCCGCACGGCCACCGCCGGATGTTGGTGTTGCTTTTCCAGCTCGCGAGCGCACCGATTTTCTCCACGAGCAGCACGGCCGAGAAAAATTTCTGCGTCATACGCGCGATACCCCAGATGTTGTGGTGTTCTTCGACCGTGGGCCAGCGCACTCCGTGTGCTCGTCTACAGGCCCACCGGCGGCACGCCGTCGACCACACACCGTGCAGTGGATCGGTTGGAGAGTGAACTTGCGAGAAAGAGATCGAGGAAGAAGATGCATGTGAGCTCACGTAGTAGGTCAACGTAGAAATAAATCCTGGCTGGGATCGCACCTTTCCTATTACGCCAAACCAGATTTTAGTGATGCAGGGGTAGGATTGACTGGGATCCGTAAATACGGGGTGCCAATTTCAGGGATTCGAAGGTTAGGGTAGGGTTCATTTGCGTCGATATCTACGTTCTCAAGGTTTATTTCAGACTTTACTCACTTGGCCCTAGCTTCAGCGTTCGGAGCACATGGAGTTATTTATAGCAACGTATCAAAGTGGAGTTGGTTACAAAGGATCTTTGGATCGGCAATTAATCACCATAGACTATGTTTGGTTTTGTCACACTATGTCATTTTATTTCAAGATGGGGCGTTTTATTTGTAAAAGGTTGTGCGCATCATGTTATGCGGAGACCGGTGTGGAGTGTTTGCGACTGTATCACCTGGTATGATTAGTCAACAAAAACTTGACTTGTCGAAAGAAAAGCTCAAGATGACGGGAAAATGTGGCAATGCACTTGTACTTCAGTGTATTGTCTAAAACATTTTAGGTATAGTTTAGCTAGAGTTTACAATGCCAGCGGAGATTAAATTTTTCTCAACTCATGCATGATTAATCTGAAGTCGATTGTCGCAGAAATGTATACTAAAAGGGAATATGCGCCTTTGTCATGCCGCTCTATCTCTTGTGTTGTACCACCGTGCTGCCCCTAATTGCAATGGATTGATTATCGGCGTCTACAAATAAATAAATCGGAAGCAATGCTCAATCATCGCAAGTTTTGGTAACACAAATCTAGGAAAGCAGGGACTCGTCCATTGCTCCATTTTACGAAAACAAGAGCCCACCAACCATGATGTTCAGTATCAGAGTGGCCACATGAAGGGATGCGAAAATAGATAGCAGAGCGGCGTCTTGTCACAACCGAGCTTGTGCGTACCAAAACACTACACGGGCGACAGGGAAAGGAAGAGCATGGGGGCTAGGCTGTGTCTCTGCGGCATTTTCTCCCGGTACCTCCAACTCCTACGCTTGCACGTACCAACAATGAGTGGCAGCTTCATACCGAAAGCAAAAAAGAAATAGAAAAAGACTCTTTGAAGAAATGCATCGGCTTCTGTATTGGCACTCTTATCTTTTGAGTGGGTATGCAGGAGATGTGCTTCGACACATCTTAGAATTTGTGTTGAACCCGTAGCACAAACCCAGCCCATGCATATATCTTCATAACACGCCGGGTGATGGAAGGCTACAATGATTTCCAGCTGCCTCTGGGGGCAAAAGGGCTCCCAATTTATTGGCTCAAATCAACTGGACGATATCCTGCAGTGCAAGAGCTGCATCGTGGCAGCATCCGACAGCTCCAGGTCTCGCCTAGTACATACCATCAAGATGACCATCTACCATGACGCACCTGCAGATCTCCCTCACGTTCGCGCCCTATTAATGTCCATCACTACGAGGGCCGTCGCTGGAAGCTGAGGAAGATAGGCATGCTTAGATGCCGGAGCTTGGCTAGCGCTGGGGCTAGGCTGTATCTCTGTGACATTTTTTCCTGGTACCTCCAACTCCTACGCTTGTACTCCTACGTACCAACAAAGAGTCGCTGCTTTGATACAAAAAGCAAAAAAGAAAAGAAAAAGGCTCTTTGAAGAAATGCATCGGCTTCTCTATTGGTTTGTATGAAGGATGTCAGCTCGCACACACTCCAGCACTCCTATCTTTTGAGTGGGTAAGCAGGAGACGAGCTTCGATGCATTTTAGAATTTATATGTTGAACTTCATAGCACAAGCCCAGCCCATGATATATACTGTGTATCTTCTTAACACGCCGAGTAATGGAGGGCTGCAATTATTTCCAGCTGCCTCTGGGGGCAAAAGGGCTTCAAATTTATCTGCGGTGCAAGAGCTGCATCATGGCAGCATCCGACAGCTTTAGGTCTCGCCTGCATACCATCAAGATGATCATCTACTCTGCCGCACGTACAGGTCTCGCCCACGTTCGCGTCCTATTAATGTCCATCACTACGACGGCCGGTACCGGTAGGCTGTGGAAGATACGCATGTTTAGATGCCGGAGCTTGGCTAGCGCTGGGGCAAGCACCCGGTCGCCTATCGTCGTCGACGGCAGCCGCCATTCCCAGAGCATGTCCTTGATCGTCCGCAAGCCCAGCAACTACTCTCTACTTGAATCTTCTCCTTTGCGGCAATCCTACCTCTTCTTCATGCAGCAATGTATCCTCTTGGCCTTTGAGACGGATGGGTGAAGAACATGAACGTGTTGGACTGGTTGAATGAGGTTTATCTGAAGAACGGCCATGACTCATGATCTTGAGAAAGAATGTTTTCGCTTTACCCAGCTGATGATGCAATAAAAAGAGATTGGCAGGGCAAAGGTGCTGCGAGTTCTCAGAAAAAGAGTCTAGGGCTTTTAGGCTGCCATGCTTTGGCGTTGAGTGCGCAGCAATGGTTCCATCCCCTGGTAACAGGAGGTCTGTATGAATTGCTAGTCACAGCCATTCATATGACTCAGGTAACCATGCTGCTCTGCCCAACTTGACCTTCATACACTGCAGACCTGGAAGAACAGACAGACTAACCGTCTGTCTACAGGTAGACAGAAGCAAAGTAATCGAAAGCAAAGCTCTGCAGATCAATGGAGCTGCAAACTCAAAACAGATATAAGGATGACAGGACACAGTAAAAACTCAGCCAGATTCAGCATACATAAGAATCATTCTTCTTGCAACAGTTGGAAACAGAAGATTTCATGTTCCATGCTTTAACCCGACCGACCGACTCAGCACAACTCATGTTCCATGCTTTAACCCGACCGACGACTCAACTCCTCATGCTACCAAGGTAGCACGAGGCGACGCAACTGACGACTCGCGCAGCTCATCATGCTACCAAGACAGCATGAGACGACGCAACAGACTAGAGAGTAGCACAAGAGATGAAATAAGGTGCCAGGTAACATAAACCTCCTACGGTAACAGCAGACGGACAGACAAGGTTACAACCAACAACACATTGTATATAAGTCAACTACTGCTTCAATGAAATCTCCAATGAAGAATCAATGGAACGATCGATCTGCTACGAAAGAATGGGACCAAGGCACGCACCCTCCCCCCGGAAAGAGAAGGCGGTGACAGCTTCCGTCGCGCTTAATGCCAGAGGTTCATGCAGAAGCCAGAGGGGACTGAAGGCGGTTTCTTGCTGTAGATCGCCTCCGAGAAGGTGTCGGTCAGCTGGCCGCAGAGGCTTGCAGGATCATTGATGAGGGTGTCCACATACACGCTGACAATCTTCCGATCATGCGGGGTAGCACGCAAGCTGTACCATGTCAAGAACTTCACCCTGAAGTTGGTCTCAATGTAGCCCTCAGTCTCCAGCCACCTCACCACCTTGACACAGTACTCATAAGTTGCTTCGGGGCATCCATCCTTGTGGCCAGCATCCTCGAATTTACCAGATCTTTTGTTTGACGAATTCCCTGGCTCTCTTTCAGGCTTTGAGGAGCCATTTTGAAAGATGTTGTCAGAAGGTTTTGTGTTGAAGCTCCTTCCACCAGTCTCCTTACCAGTTTCCATAACTCTTGGTGCAGTGGGTGGCATAGAGCCAACAAATCGAGGAACAAGCGCCAACTCAACTCCAGCAGTTGCATTTGATGCATCTTGTGATATAGGAACATCGCTTCTTTGGTTTTGCTCCATTGAGTTTGAAGACTCCCTAAGTAAAGCAGCTTGAACTGTTGAATTAGGCTCCTCATCCAAAGCTGACGCTGAGAGCCCAGGAGCTTCCTCCAGTTCACTCACCTCTGGTACCCTAGCTGCAACTATCTGCATGTTTTGCAAGTTATTGCTAGGCCCGTTGGGGTGATGAGGCACTTTGTCTGAATCAAGGATCTCAGGATTTTCACAGTACTCAAAATCACTTTCCGGCGACTTGTTAAGATCAGTGTACACTGTTGCATTATTGTTTGAGTCAACTCCCTCTGAAGAACGATCTGATTGACCACCACTATTTGTCTTTGGGCTCCTGTTATTTTGGTCTACTAATCCAGCACCACCTGGAGCCAAACCCTTCAGATCACTTTCTTTCAGAGAGCTTGTACTTACCCTGGCTTCCCATGGCGCAAACTCAACGGAGTTGCTGAATGCAGTTACCTTGATCATATAGCATGTAGCTGGCTTGAGTTCAGTGACAACAAATGTTTTTGACATTAGATGTACGGTGCCAGTTGGATTTAACGAGTAAAATCCTGTACCATCCACCTGGTGCCATACTTTAAAGCCAGTTACCCCTTGGGAGATGTAAGGACATCGAGCCAAATCAAAAACTACAGTGATAGATGTAGGCGTTATAGGTTCAAACTTTATGAAGCTCGATGGCATCATATTGGATCCTGAAAATGCAAAGATGCACAAAGTTAATATCATCATTTCCATATGTTAGATCTAATGTGAAGGACCTCAAAACTTACGTTCAAATTGTGAGTTAATAGGAGATTCAACAGGGAACTTAGACGCCATAACATCTAGTGCGTCAGCACAAAGTTTCTGAACCTCAGCACCACAAGTAAGCCGACTGACAATTCCACGACCCATATTTCCATACCCGGCTACAGATCCAACCTCAGCCTCAAGTTTCTGCTTTGCTATGTCAACAAATTTATGCAAGACTGAGTACTTCTCCGTGGAGAAGAGGACCTTATGACCCAGAAAAATCCGGTAACACAATATATCCAGCCGCCGAGCCTCTTTAGCTAACATTAGTTGTTTCTTCCAGGACCTGAACAAGGACATTAAACAGTCATGTTATTGCTCGACGAGATAATTTACTAAAAGGACGGACTAGTTATGATTCAAACGTTCAAACAAGAGGAAACAGAGCAATGGGCAGTGTAAAATGGATCAGAAATCTTAAGAGTTGCTATTGTATGGAAATTGGACTGGTAAACTTGATGATTCAAACGTTCATATTATTGCTCGACAATATAATTTACTAAAAGGACGGACTAGTTATGATTCAAACGTTCAAACAAGAGGAAACAGAGCAATGGGCAGTGTAAAATGGATCAGAAATCTTAGGAGTTGCTATTGTATGGAAAATGAACTGGTAAACTTGATGAATACAAATATATGATAAAAGTACATTGTACAGGGTTGTTTAAGAAGTCACTTACTTCATCAAGCTCTTTTACCATAACAACTTTAGAAGATACTACTAAGGTAATGATTTAACAGGATTCTTGTTAACAGACGTGCAGCGGATGCAAAATGCATTTATTTAACTGTAAATCAGCGCAAGCAATGCCGTAATAAACAAACTAAGGCAGTGAAGCAGCAAGCCTGGAAGCCCAGGAAAACAAGCAAAGTAACAATCTAAGTTACTTTTCTTTTTCAATTTAGAACAGAAAACCTGCATGAATAAAAACAATGCCCCAGAATACATACCTGAGCAAATCATGCTGCTTCCGACAGTTAGGGCAGTAATAAGCACCATCAAGTTTCTTGCACTGCCCACTCGGCAGAATGCCAGTTCTTCCATCCTTGAGAGCACACTCAAGATGGCATGATAACCCGCAAGAATCCTTTTGCACGGGATGATCTGAACTACAGGACAACCATATGGTAGGGTCCTTGTTGTCATCATACTTGAAGCATATGCAGCATGAACAGCGTCTGCAAAATTTATCTTCCATGCTAAGAATCGCTCTGCATGCTATATTTCGGCAGGACCGCACATTATTAATCTGCACGGGTACAACTGCGGTTTGCGGATTGTTGACAGCAATTGGCAGTCGTGATGGATTGTCACTTTTCCTTTGACGTTTTGCTGGGTACTGATGGTTGCTTGCGTTGGGATCGAGAGTTGGCTCCTTTTCTTGCACATGCACCACAGGGCCAGATGATTTGCCAGTCACCACCCTGAAGAGATAATCCAGCATTCTCTGCTTAGATAATCCAGTATATTTTCTTTCCCTTCCGAGATCAGCACAGAGAATCTCCACAATATCACGCCGACTCCATGACTGTAGTTTGTCAGGAGCAGTTTGTGGCCTCTTCGATAATTCACGAACAAGATCCTTCTTTTCATCCACACTCATCAATCGGCATTTAGCAGGTTCAATAATAGCTCCTGGAGGAAAGGATACACTGAACTATATTAGTATATCACAAACCAAATAATAAACACTGCAATCAATCTTGTGCACCAGTAGATTTGAGATGCATAACCAGATATGCTTGCGCATCCAGAAGGTAGAAAAGAATATACCAAATAAACTTTGTAAGCACGCATATTGACAATAATGTATCAGCAACATACAACTTGAGAACCGAAAATTCCAATTCCATTACAACCCAATATCCCATAGATATGTCATGACAAATGAGACGGTAATTCAGATTGCCAGTTGCTACTAACAAGCATAACACATGCAAGAAAAACTCGATTTAAGGCCTTAGAATCTTTACATATGCATTATACCACAGTTAAGTCGGTTTGTACACGACATAACAAGTGCAGTCGTGCACAACACTACCAAACCAAAAGCTGCTGGCACTGACTACAATGATATACTACGTACCCTAAAAATATAGTAGTAACTTTCAGGAAGATCTTGCAATGCTATACAAACTCGAAATGCACCCGACAAAGTTCAACTCTTTCGAGGCCCTTCTGCAACCTTGGGTTAAGACTGGCAATGCCATTCTCTCTACAAAGGTTCAGAACTTGGTACCAGACACAGGCACATTAAGTGGAAACATGTGCATTGTACATACACCACCCAACAAAAATAGCATGAACACCACGAACCAGGGTTGGCACAAGGAAAGCATATACTTGCGCCCATAGACAGCAGCTTGACATGGCACGCCTGAAGCCTAACAGATTTAATCCTGCTAACCCCTGCCGTCCTTACAAAAACCGCAAAACAGATAAAACCATCCATCCACATGCATGCGAACAGAAGCCCCGCTCAACACAGCCGGCGTCCAATGGACGCCCCAGGAACCGAATCACCGGCCAAAAGACCGAGGCTTTCCCCTCGAAACCAGACATCGACACGTAAATCCCTCAGGAAAACGACGTAAAGCCACGGAGCCACTGCTCCCGGCGGGCTCCCGCGGACGCAAGGAGCGCAATGCGCGTAGCCGTCGCCGCATGCAAGCGCCGAATCTGGCGCTACCAGCGGTGAAAATCTCCCGCGACCCCATGCCCTGCCCCCCGCCTCCACCTCCACCGCCGTACCGCCCACCAACCACCACCGGTACAGCCACGCACGCATCAACGACTAGTACTACCACCACCACCACCACCGATCGAATTCACCGCGCGCTAACGGACGGGACGCGTCGCGGGGACGAATCCTCCGGCGAAGACGGCCAAATCTCGGGCCGGACGCGCGCAGACGCCCCGCCTGCCGCCGCGAAACGCGCAAACCTGGCCCGGAGGCCTCGCCGGAAGCTACCGGCACGGAGGAACCAATCCGCGCCGGCCGGGCCGCAGATTCGGCGCCCGGGCGAACAGATCGAGCGGCGCGGCATTAGGCCGGCCGCCGCCGACGGCCAGATGGCAGAGAGACAGATAAGACAGCGTAGGAATCGGGAGGCAGCGGCGGCGCTGACCTGCGTAGGGAGGATCCATGGCCGGAGAGAGGGAGGGAGAGGGGGATCTCTCGCTCCTCCTCCGCCTCCTCCTCCGCTGGGCTCACGTGGACTCAGCCCTCCTCCTCTCTCCTCCTCTGCTGCTACCCTCTCTCTCTCTCCTCCTCTGCGTCTCTCTCTTTCTCTCTCTCTACCCCTGCCCCGTATGTAGTACGAGCACGCGAGGTTAACTCCCAGCCGCACGGATACCAAAGCCTGCGGGCGCTTTTGCGTCCCACCCCCCGCCTTCCCGCGCATTCGCCGACTACTCCTCCCCCGCTCCCGGCTTTCCACATCCGAGACGGCAGGCCCGTGTGAGCGCGCGGGGGTCAACACGGGGAAACGGAGAGCAGTTAGATAGTGTTATTAGCTGGTTTTGGTTAGGCAGAGGGTTTAACAACCGTGCCACCCCGCGGCTTGTGTGCTTTCACACTTGGAGGTATAGACATGGTAGACATGGAAAATAGGGCAATCTATGTCTATTCTCACACGAAATAATGAGATTGTCTAACCTTTCACATGCACAGGCATGAGAGGTCGTGGATCGTCACTGCGTGTTACTCATCAAACCGTCGATCCGTGTCTATGCTATGATAGATCTGTTGAATAGACGAAGAGAAAAAGTTGATGCGTGATATATTAATTGTATCAACATATATATGTCAATCATAAGCCATATGTGATGTGCGTTGCGTACACATGCAAAACACATAGAGAGGAAACAAATATATTATACGAGTTTATATGTTTGAAAGAGAATGATTTATTTATTTTTTCCATATCATAGTATCGTCATCATTGGTTTTGGATTCTGCGACTTGCATTATCCTCCAGGTTGTTCAGCAGTGATGAGTTCCCGACCGTGTCAATGTACAAGGTTCGCTCGAACTCATGGCAGGAAGGTTGCCAGAGTGATCGGGGCGGCACGCCATCGGCCCGGCCAGAAGGATTGGGGTGCGAGACTCCCTAGGGACCTGGTTATAATATCTTTATTTTTCAAGGTTGGCTTGTATTGCTAATCTGCGACTAATAGATCTGAGGATATTTTCACCAAAAAAGTATGGTCATTTATTTGGAAAATCGCGTCCAGTTGTATTGCATTAATACTCTTCAGCCTTTCCAGCTAAGATACAGCGAATACACCGCGTGCGGTGTCATCGACGTGGTCCGTCTGTCGACACGTCGTCTCGACCAACAAGGTGATGACACTTGTTATCGGGCCGCGTGCGGTGTCATCGACGTGGTCCGTCTGTCGACACGTTGTCTCGACCAATAAGATGATGACACTTGTTATCCGGCCGCGTGCAACCAATGGCATGGTTGCCCTCGCCAGCTGGCCCTATGAACTTTTTTACCCTTACCTACATAGATTGTGTATTGGGCCTGGGGTTAAGCCCATCACAACCCAAACACAAGATGGCCCAATCCCTTCCCAGAATTCCTGACCTACATTGGCATGACCTCCATACAAAGTGGAGTGCATTCATTCCATTTTTGTCATTTTTTATTAAAAAAGGGATCGGGCCTAAACCTAGCGTTCGACGGTGCCCGTCTCCAAGTCCTTGTTCTTCCCTTCCAACGACCGCAACCGCCAGCTGCAATCTCCATGAGCGGCGAGGATAAGACCCACGAAGTGAAGGTGCGGTAGCCGGTGAGGAAGAGTAGGACATGAGAGACGAACTGACCCAATTGGGACTCGAGGCCCGCCGCCTCCCATGCCATACTCATCCTCGTTGGGTCTGCGACCTATCCGTCGCCGGTGGACGTGAGATCGATGATGGACGTGGACGGGTCGGCATTGTCCTCTTGCCACATGCGCCCCAAAAGATCGGTGGCGACGTGTAGGACACGCAGCTGGTGGCGTTCTCATCGTCGATCATCTACGTCGCCAGCGTCGCCTTCGGGCCCAGCTACACCAGCCCTATGTTGCAAGCGGCTGCTTGAGCACGCACGACCTCGTAGAGCGCCTGCTGCTCGGACATGAAGTTGGGGTTCGCCACGGCCATGGCTACCACAACCTCCTTGCTCACACGCTCGCCGTAGATTTGGCCCTACGCCAGACGGTGCTGCTCGAGGAGGAACAAGTTTTATCGTTGTTCCTCTTGCGCCTGCCGGAATGTCGACATAGACGTCGGCGTAGGCTGCTCCTCTACCATGGGTGGTGAATTGCGCTTGCGCCTGCTCCATGGTCAAGCCGTCATGCACCGACGTTGGCTCCGGCGTTGAGTCATCGTCGGAGACCGTCTCCATCGTGGGGTCGTCGTTGGACGCCTCGGGGGAGCTAGTCGGCATGTCGGCCTCAATCCGCATGGCACGACCGCTCTGCCAGGCAGTCGCAAGCGCTGCAACCTCATGCTTCTGCTGGGTCGAGAGGCTCTCCCACAAAGTGGTCCCACTCGCGATCATGGTGGATGTGGTGTACTGGAGGAAGATGTGGAGCGGATTGATACGTCTCCAATGTATCTATAAGTTTTTATTGTTCCATGCTATTATATTATCCATCTTGGATGTTTTATATGTATTTATATGCTATTTTATATGATTTTTGGGACTAACCTATTAACCTAGAGCCCAGTGTCAGTTTCTATTTTTTCCTTGTTTTTGAGTTTTACAGAAAAGGAATACCAAACGGAGTCCAATTGACATGCCAATTTTTGTGGATTTTTTATGGACCAGAAGAAGCCCCCGAAGCAAAAGAGTTGGGCCAGAAGAGTCCCGAGCCATCCACAAGGGTGGAGGGCGCGCCCTACCCCCCTGGGCGCGCCCCCCTACGTCGTGGATGACTAGGAGACCCCCTGACTTGTTCCCGACGCCAAAAATTCCTATAAATGCAGAAATCCCCGAAAAGAAACCTAGATCGGGAGTTCCATCGCCGCAAGCCTCTGTAGCCACCAAAAACTGATAGGGACTATGTCCCCGCACCGTGCCGGAGGGGGGAGTCATCACCGATGGCCATCTTCATCATCCCGACGCTCTCCATGACGAGGAGGGAGTAGTTCATCATCGGGGCTGAGGGTATGTACCAGTAGTTATGTGTTTGATCTCTCTCTCTCTTGTTCTTGATTTGGCATGATCTTGATGTACCGCGAGCTTTGCTATTATAGTTGGATCTTATGATGTTTCTCCCCTCTACCTTCTTGTGATGGATTGAGTTTTTCCTTTGAAGTTACCTTATCGAATTGAGTCTCTAAGGATTTGAGAACACTTGATGTATGTGTAACATGTGCTTATCTGTGGTGACAATGGGATATTCACGTGATCTACTTGATGTATGTTTTGGTGGTCAACTTGCGGGTTCAGTGACCTTGTGAACTTATGCATAGGGGTTGGCACACGTTTTCGTCTTGACTCTCCGGTAGAAACTTTGGGGCACTAGTGACCTTGTGAACTTATGCATAGGGGTTGGCACACGTTTTCGTCTTGACTCTCCGGTAGAAACTTTGGGGCACTCTTTGAAGTTCTTTGTGTTGGTTTGAATAGATGAATATGAGATTGTGTGATGCATATTGTATAATCATACCCGTGGATACTTGTGGTGACATTGGAGTATCTAGGTGACATTAGGGTTTTGATTGATGCGTGTCTTAAGGTGTTATTTTACTACGAACTCTAGGGCTGTTTGTGACACTTATAGGAATAGCCCAATGGATTGATCGGAAAGAATAACTTTGGGGTGGTCTCGTACCCTACAATAATCACTTCGTTTGTTCTCCGCTATTAGTGACTTTGGAGTGACTCCTTGTTGCATGTTGAGGGATAGTTATATGATCCAATTATGTTATTATTGTTGAGAGAACTTGCACTAGTGAATGTATGAAACCTAGGCCTTATTTCGAAGCATTGCAATACCGTTTACGCTCACTTTTACCACTTGTTACCTTGTTGTTTTTATAATTTCAGATTACAAAAACCTATATCTACCATCCATATTGCACTTGTATCACCATCTCTTCGCCGAACTAGTGCATCTATACAATTTACCATTGTATTGGGTGTGTTGGGGAGACATGAGACTCTTTGTTATTTGGTTGCAGGGTTGTTTGAGAGACCATCTTCATCCTATGCCTCCCACGGATTGATAAACTTTAGATCATCTACTGTCCTACAAACCTCTGCACTTGGAGGCCCAACAACGTCTACAAGAAGAAGGTTGTGTAGTAGACATCAAGCTCTTTTATGGCGCCGTTGCCGGGGAGGTTACTGCTTGAAGGTATATCTTTAGATCTTGCAATCAAATCTTTTAGTTTCTTGTTTTATCACTAGTTTAGTTTATAAAACAAAACTACAAAAAATGGACTTGAGGGTGCCTCATATGCTTCATCTTTTTAATATCTTTCGTGAAAATGATGGAAAGGAAAATTGTGCTCAGGTGCTAGAAGAAGAAGTTTATAAAATGTTTGGTACTGAATATTTGAATGATGAGCATGATTGCAATGTTGTTAGTATGAATTCTCTGAATATCCATGATCGTAATGATATCCACTTTGCACAGTCACACTCATATGCATGCTCCTATGCTCGCGTGGTCTCCCGACCTAGACCGTTTCTAACCTAGTCGGTTCGAATTAGGCGCATGTTAAATAACCATGCTACTCGCAACTTGTCTACTTTTCAAACTTGGATGAGGCATTCAAATTATTGGAAATATGCCCTAGAGGCAATAATAAAATGGTTATTATCATATTTCCTACTCATGATAAATGTTTATTATTCATGCTAGAATTGTGTTAATCAAAAATTTAAATACGTGTGTGGATACATAAACAACACTATGTCCCTAGTTTGCCTCTACTAGACTAGCTCATTGATCAAATATGCTTAAGGTTTCCTAACCATAGACATGAGTTGTCATTTGAGAATGGGATCACATCATTGGGAGAATGGTGTGATGTACAGACCCCACCATAAGCTTAGCATAAGATCATTTAGTTATTTGCTACAGTTTTCTTCATGTCAAGTATTAGTTCCTTAGACCATGAGATCATGCCACTCCCGGATACCTGAGGAGTGTCTTATCTGGTATCAAATGCCACTTCGTAACTGGGTGATTGTCGGTGTCAAAACCGGCGGATCTCGGGTAGGGGGTCCCAAACTGTGCGTCTAGGCGGATGGTAACAGGAGACAAGGGACACGATGTTTTTACCCAGGTTCGGGCTCTCTCGATGGAGGTAAAACCCTACTCCTGCTTGAGTGATATTGATGATATGGGTAGTACAAGAGTAGATCTACCACGAGATCAAGGAGGCTAAACCCTAGAAGCTAGCCTATGGTATGATTGTTGTTCGTCCTACGGACTAAAACCATCCGGTTTATATAGACACCGGAGAGGGCTAGGGTTACACAGAGTCGGTTACAATGGTAGGAGATCTACATATCCGTATTGCCAAGCTTGCCTTCCACGCCAAGGAAAGTCCCATCCAGACACGGGACGAAGTCTTCAATCTTGTATCTTCATAGTCTTGGAGTCCGGCCAATGATGATAGTTCGGCTATCCGGACACCCCCCAGTCCAGGACTCCCTCAGTAGCCCCTGAACTAGGCTTCAATGACGACGAGTCCGGCGCGCATATTGTCTTCGGCATTGCAAGGCGGGTTCCTCCTCCGAATAATTCATAGAAGATTTCGAACACCAGGATAGTGTCCAGCTCTGCAAAATAAATTCCACATACCACCGTAGAGAGAATAATATTTACACAAGTTCAATCTGCTGACGTATTTCGTGATATGACGTCACACCACGGCCAAGCCTTTACTCGAATCGTTTTTATTTTCCCACCTTAGCGCGATTAGCGAAGCGGTTTCCTTGGCACGTCTTGTCAAAGCAGAGATCATGTCCCCTTATTTCGGGATCCTCATCAATACGGACGTGGGTAACCCAACCGCGCCATTGATTGCGGCACTTAGGAGATAAGCGAGTTTCACCGGGCTGGTGGGGACGCGTAGTTTCGCCCGCCCATATATAAGGGGATAAGGATCCACCTTTTTTTACCTACGCCTTCTTCCTCCTTAGCTTATCCATCTCCGCGCACTCGAGCTCCAGCGCCCAAGTTCGCACATCTCACCTCAACCTTCTCAAGCATGTCCGGAGCGGGAGGCAAGTGGATGGCCTCCTCCGTCACGGAGGGGCACATCAAGAAGCTGCGCAAGGCCGGATATTTGTCCAACGATATCGCGCACCGGCTCCCCGACGAGGGGCAGCTCATCCCCACCCGGGCCCCATGAGAGGGTGGTATTCCTTCCCATTTCCTCCATGGTGGGTTTCCCTCCACCCCTTTGTCCGGGGGCTCATGTTCTACTATGGCCTGGATTTCCATGAGCTGGCCCCGAATTTTATCCTCAACATCTCGGGGTTTATCGTCGTGTGCGAGGCCTTCCTCTGCATCCAACCCCACTTCGGCTTGTGGCTAAAGACCTTCAATGTCAAGCCGAAGGTAGTGGGCGGCAGCCAAGCGGAGTGCGGAGGCGCCATGGTGGGCAAGATGCCCAATGTCACCTGGCTCGAGGGCGCCTTCGTGGAAACCATCAAAGGGTGGCAATCGAGATGGTTCTACATCACCGAGTCGCGTGACCCTGAATGGGCAGCGGCCCCCAAATTCAGATCTGGCATCCCCACACGGCTCACCTCCTGGAAAGAGAAGGGCCTGTTGTGGAGCGGTCGGAGGAGCCGACGGACTCAATCTGTCTCCAAACCTGGTGAACAAGAAGCTCAAGCTTGTCAGCGTGGTCAGTCATGCTCATCCGCCGAATTCTCCCATGCCAACAGCGGGACTTCAACCTATGGGAGTTCGATCCGGCCTGACACAGACCTTGAGCGGGCTCTTGACACTACGTCTGAAGAGGCACGGAGAGTGCTGTTCAAGAAGCCGAGGCGCCCGCGTCCGCTACCGAAGATCGTGGGTTCAGCTCGCAGCGTCCGGCTGGCGAGATAAGCTATGCTATCCTTTACGGGACACTCGCTTTCCATAGTTTGACTCTATGTGGGATCTAAACTCCCAATACCTTTAACAGGCCTGGCAGAAGACGTCCGGACAGGTTAACTGTCCGGCTCCCCTTCCAGAAGACCCAGCGGATGCCCGTTTGACAGGGCTGCTGGTCCCAGCGCCTTACATGGTGCCGGAGAAGAAGGCCACGGGAACCCGGAGGAGTTCCCGGCGCCAGGTGTTATCGGACTCATCGTCCGACGACTCCGAGGCGGACTCCTCCCATGAAGAGGAGGAGGAGAAGAAAGAGGCCTCTCCCCCAGTGGGGGGAGAGAAGAAAAGGAAGGCTTCCCCAACGGGGGAGGCCGAAGGGTCCAAGAAAGGAAGGACCCTTCCCCCGGACTGTTCCACCAACGTCGACGACGGCGACGAGGAGTGGCCCTCAAGGGCCAAGCTCCTGGTGAGATAGTAAGTGTCCGGACTCCTAAATAACTCATAATTTTTCTTTTTGTCGCTTAGTGTCTTCTAATGCCGCATACAACCTTGTAGTCCGCCCAAGGACGATCTCCCCGCTTCGTCGAGCGGGTCCTTGGGTTCATCGGATGTGAATAGCGCTTCACTTCCAACCGCCTCCTCCCCTCGTGACGCAGACGACGCCGAGGTAGGGTCCCAGAAGGAGACCCGCCAGGAGGAGGAGGCCTCGGAGGTGTCGCAGGGCAACCTCCCGGACTTTGGACCAGACTCCGCACCAGAACCTTTGGTGGTTCCGGAGTCCGGCGGGCGGCCCCTTCGTAAGAAGGGCAAGACTGCGACGCCGGCGGCCTCCGTACAACCGGAGGTGCCGGATAGCTTGCTGGAGGCACTCAACGGCGCTTCCATCGACGAGGAACACCGCACTATTATGAGTGCGGTGATTCAGAAGGTTCACCTCGCCAAGAGCGGGCTGACCGAAGCCTGCACCAGCCTTATAACAAGCTTCGAGGTAAGAATTTTTAAGATATGTAAAATAGTACCGCATAGACAGTAGCCCCTGATGCTCGGTTCGGTGTTCGGAAAGAAAAGCCGAACCGAGGATCTAAAAAGATATACGCAGGAGTCTAACAAAAATATGTCAATATGGGAATGCGGTTTGTCTTCTTGACCTCTGCCAGACCGATCTGGAGGTCAATTCCTTGAAGCGAGCCTCGGCGGTCGAGATCGAGCTCGGCCATGCCAAGAAGCAGCTCGAGGACAAGGAAGGTAAGTAACACCTTATTAAAGTTGTACCTTATAGAAAAGGATTTGGTTGCAAGAAAAAATGGCAAGAATAACGTGGGTACTCGAGGCTCTGAGCGAGGTGGCGACCACGAAGGAGGCGGTGTCATGACGAGCATAATCTTGCCGCATGAACGCACCGAGCGAGAGAAGCAGGGAGGCACGGGTGGCGGAGGTACGGCAAGAGCTCCGTGCTCGTGGAAAAGCACGAGTTTGGAGAGTGACTCAAGACTCGAGAGTCCGAGTTTGCGTCGGCTCTTGAGAGTGCCAAAGCCACTAAGGCCAAGCCCAAAAGGCCCTCCAGAAATCGAGGCGATAAAGAAGATAGCGGCGGGTAAGGCATTCTTCATGCAAAGCAAGCATGTAAAGTGAATTACATTACTTACCCGGTCGGAGCTCTCCAGAGTGTTCGCAGATCTGCCTACATGGCGTGTCCGATCTTTGCCGCGTTCTCTGAGCCGAGGAGGGAGCTCGGCGGAGAAGGTGTTACGGTCTCGGTATCTTTGAGGCGGACATCCGTGCCCTGAGCGACCGGTGAAGCGGTGGTCGAGCTCCACAAGGTGGCGAATAGGCCATGAAGGGCCTCATAGTTCGGTTGTGGCCCAAAGAAGCCATGCACAGGAGCTACTTGATGCAGTGCGGCGGTGGTGGGCCTTTGTCCATGGGTCGGCGTCATCTAGCATTCCTTTGCATTGAAGGTGCCGTCGGGCCCTCGCCCGTGCTAAGGTGCACTGGGGCAAGATGGACGCCGAGAAGCTTGTGACGGATGCGCCACCGTCGGGCAAGGAGTATTGCACGCCTGAGATGTATTATAAGGGTGTCCTGAAGGGTGCCCGCATTATTAGCAGTGAATGCTCCAAAGATGTAATTTTGAGTAGACTCGCATCTTGTTATCTGTCGCTGAAAACTTTGTTCATATCGCTAAGCAACGCTTGTTAATTTAAAGTATTACCTTCTATGCGGCCGTTTATCAAATCGAGAGATGGCAAGTCGTTGGCTTCGCCCCCATGCCACAAGTCTTTGAGGTGTTCGGGATAAACTTGGCGCTCTTGTTCCCATTTTGGGTCCATCTAGGAGGCGCTCAACACAACGAACGAGGCAACCGGACTTATAGTGCTTGAACACTCTCACTTAGCCATAGAATTCTATAATTTTAAATTTGGTGAAGCCCCTAGTGTTGGAAGGCGAATTGAGGCGCTATCACGCTGGGCGGACAAAGCCGGTTCCTCGCTCTAAGCGGCATAAGTCTTTAGGGACTCGAAAAAACCTCTCGAAGCAATGACCGGCTCTCGCCTCATCATGACGGTCAGTTTTAGCTTTCCTCCGAGGTGCTCGCCCAGCTCAAGCTGGGCACAATCGCGATGGTTCTCCCAGCTACCTAGCCGATATAATGAGCGTAAGGTACCAAAACAAGGGGCCGGGCAAACCCAACTATTGACCCAAGACATGATTGAACCGATGCATATAATGCTATAAGTTCGAGTCTTTGCACTTGTGAAAGTGTTCGGACTTATCACACCATAATTTGGGGAACTTAAGCCCCTGGTGTATTTGGCCGCACCAAAGCGTACGGATGCAACATGTCATAAGTGAACATGTGTAAAAAAGGAATGTAATGATAGGCAAAAAGCGATGCATTGTTTATTCAAAAGATACTGCGATGAATGCAGAACGGTACAAATAGTGCGATAAGCAAGAGGTGGGACTATTTAACATGCCCCCCTCCAGGGGTAGGCTGCGGAATGGTGTATAAAACAGGTATAATGCTCATAATGGAGACCACCTGGATACTCGTCGTAGCTTTTCTGCTTCCCTAGCTGTTGCATCGTGGGTTCGGCGGGTCTACTGCCGGACAGGGCTTCTAGTAAACGGAGTCCTGAGGATAAGAAAAAAAAAGAAAGAAAAAAGGATGACACGTTTGGGAGCCCCTGGTGTGGTTGAGCCGCACTCTGGGCCTGCCTTTGTCGTGCCCCTCCCCCTATGCCCATGGTATCTCAGGCGTAGTGATGTCTGGCAATCTTGGTCTTGCAATTTTGCGAGGGCTGGGGTTGGGACCGCATTGCTACGCGTGCTCGGAATGTGCCAGGTGGTCTTGTTGTAGGTTACTCCGGTTGTGCTTAATGGTGTTCGGTCGCTTAACGGCCGGACTCGAGAATTGCCTTAAGAGGCTGCTCTGTACTTCTACCGCGAGAGCCGCTGTATGCTCCTCCGTTCGGAGAGAGCGTTGATGTTCCGTTGACCGTGATGACTCCTCGAGGGCTGGCATCTTGAGCTTGAGGTAAGCGTAGTCGGCACCGCATTGAACTTTACAAATGCGATGCGTCCGGCGATGCATGATAGCCGCCATGAGCGGAACTATGTCAAAGATTAACTCCTCGCCCGGAAGTTATCAGGGATCCGAAGACCACTTCAAGTGTATGGCGAGCTGTACAATTGGCCTCTACACGGTATGGCGCCTTTGAAGGTCGTCTTTGTGGGTTTAATCCTTGAGGGTCTATGCCCATCTTGCGCATTGTATCCTAATAAAGCGAGTTAAATTTCTTTGTGCGCCGTCCATCAGGACTCTAGTGAGGTGAAATCCATCGACGATTGGGTCTAAAACCAATGCGGCGAATCCGCCATGGCGGATGCTAGTGGGGTGGTCCCTTCGATCAAAACTGATTGGGTAGGAGGACCACGGGTTGAACTTTGGGGCGACTGGCTCCATCGCGTATACGTCCCTGAGCGCACGCTTCCGCTCCCTTTTGGGTATGTGGGTTGCGTATATCATGTTTACCGTCCGCACTTGTGGGGGGAAACCCTTCTGTCCTCTATTGTTCGGCGGCCGGGTCTCTTCCTCGTCATCACTATGCAGCCCCTTGTCATTGTTTTCGGCAATTAACTTGCCTGCCTGCTTGAACACCCAACAATCTCTGTTGGTGTGATTAGTAACTTTTCGAAGTGCCGTGTATCCGCACGCAGCGGTCGAGTATTCGGTCCAAATTGGACGGGCCCGGAGTAGTTCTTTTAAATGGCTTTTTCCGCTGACCAGGTTTAGAGCCTCTAAATCCGGCGTTGACTGCCGTATCTTCAATATTATCGCCGTTAATGCGGAGTTTGTGCTTATTGCGACGCGACCTGCCATTGCTGTCCTTGGTATCCGGACTACCAGAATTTTTGGTGAGGTTGTTACTGCGGGCTAGCCAGCTGTCCTCTCCTGCACAGAAGCGGGTCATGAGTGATGTGAGGGCTGCCATGGATTTCGGCTTTTCCGGTCCTAGGTGCCGGGCAAGCCACTCGTCGCGGATGTTATGTTTGAAGGCTGCAAGGGCCTCTACATCCGAACAGTCAACGATTTGATTTTTCTTGGTTAAGAACCGAGTCCAGAATTGTCTGGCCGACTCGTCTGGCTGCTGAATTATGTGGCTTAGGTCATCAGCATCTGGTGGTCACACATATGTGCCCTGGAAGTTATCAAGGAATGCGGCTTCCAGGTCCTCCCAACACCCAATTGATTCTGCTGGCAAGCTGTTGAGCCAATGCCGAGCTGGTCCTTTAAGCTTGAGTGGGAGGTATTTGATGGCGTGATGATCATCACCGCGGGCCATGTGGATATGAAGGAGATAGTCTTCGATCCAAACCGCGGGGTCTGTTGTGCCATCGTAGGATTCAATGTTCATGGGTTTGAACCCTTCGGGGATTTGATGATCCATTACTTCATCTGTGAAGCATAGTGGGTGTGCGGCGCCTCTGTATTGGGCTATATCATGACGTAGCTCAAGCGAGCTTTGTCTACTGTGTTCGGCCCGGCCGGAATTGCTGTATCCGGCGCGACGGTTGTCGTCGCGTATTGTGGGGAGCCCACGCGATCCGTAGATCGATCTTGATTGTCTTGCCTTATCCTCCAATATGTCTCGCAAGTCCGGCGCATTCCCCCGTGGCTTTGTACTTTTCGAGCGATGCCGGGGTGCGGCTTTAGTGGAGGGTCTAGAGGCCTCTCTGTCGCGACCACGAGGTGGCCGGTCGGCCGTATTGTGTGCTGGTGATGTGGGTTTATATGCTTCCTTCTCTAATCGGGGCAGCAGCTTGCGTTTGGGGTAGCTTTTGGAGGCGTTGAGTTCGTACTCTTGGCGCAAGGACTTGATCCATCTGTCGGCTAGCAAATCTTGGTCGACTCTAAGCTATTCTTGCTTTTTCTTGAGGCTGCTTGCCGTGGCCATAAGCCTGCGTTTAAAATGCTCTTGTTCGACGGGATCCTCGAGCACGACGAATTAAATCGTCGTCGAGGCTTGCCTCGTCTCCGGAGGAGGTATGTAATTATCATCCTCTACCTCTTTGTGCGCCGCTCTCTCATGAGGATGGCTTCTCCATCCTCTGTGCTAAATCTTCTTTGGAGGGTTGTCTTGACCTTGTCAGGGGTGTTATTATCTCCGGTGCCGGAATCTCCATTCTTGTTGTGGCGGGATTTTGAGCGGCGCCGCTGATGCCGGCGCTTGAGCTGTTTTTTGGAGGGGTCATCCTCCGATGTTCCATCGCCATTCCCATCCTTTGGGATGTCCACCATGTATATGTCGTATGACGAGGTGGCTTTCCAGTGCCCTGTAGGCGCTGGTTCTTGGTCCTCTCCGGCATCATCATCCATACCGTCGATGTCTTCGGAGTCGAAGTCTAGCATGTCAGTTAAGTCGTCGACAGTGGCTACGAAGTGGGTGGTGGGTGGGTTTTTGAATTTTTTCGTCGTCCGCATCCCAACTGTCCTGGCCATAATCCGGCCAGGGCTCTCCTGATAAAGAGAGACACTTTAGCGAGTTCAGGATGTCGCCAAAAGGCGAGTGCTAAAAGATGTCCGCAACGGTGAATTACATGATCGGTGCTCAATCGGATTCCATTGGAAGGGGCGCGGGAGGTTCGGAGTCCGGCGAGGAGTCCGGCACCTCGGAGTCACAAGCTTCACAAGGGACAGGATCGGTATTCGGCTCCATCGCCGTAGAGGTAGCAGCCCCCGAGGCGGTGTCTAGCCACCCATCATCGACCGGCGCAGTCGGCTCCGTGTTACGGGTCGGAGCGGACTCTTGTGCGGCCTCCAGGGAACTGTCCGGCAGCAGAGCTAAATCATGCCCATCGTGACAGTGCGGCGCGCTTGGATGTGGCTCGAATCCGTCGAAGATCAAGTCTCCGCGGATGTCGGCCGTATAGTTTAAACTTCAAATCGACGATGGCGGGCGTAGCTTTTGATCTGCTCCGGATGGCAGCGAATTGGCCATGATGCAAAGCCGCCGAATCTGAAGATCTGTCCGGGAGAAGAGTCTCACCCCAGACAGCGTCGTTGTTGATGATCGAAGGAGCCATCGGGCCTATGGGTGGCGACACGGAGGAACTCTCAATGAAAGCACCAATGTCGGTGTTAAAACCGGCGGATCTCGGGTAGGGGTCCCGGCTGTGCGTCTAGGCGGATGGTAGCGGAGACAAGGGACACGATGTTTTACCCGAGTTGGGCCCTCTCGATGGAGGTAAAACCCTACTCTGCTTGATTGATATTGATGATATGGGTAGTACAAGAGTAGATCTACCACGAGATCAAGGAGGCTAAACCTAGAAGCTAGCCTATCGTTATGATTGTTGTTAGTCCTCACGGACTAAAACCCTCCGGTTTATATAGACAGGAGAGGGCTAGGGTTTACAGTCGGTTACAATGGTAGGAGATCTACATATCCGTATTGCCAAGCTTGCCTTCCACGCCAAGGAAAGTCCCATCCGGACACGGGACGAAGTCTTCAATCTTGTATCTTCATAGTCTTGGAATCCGGCCAATGATGATAGTTCGGCTATCCGGACACCCCCTAGTCCAGGATTCCCTCAGTGATCCTAAAGGTGCTCTACATGTATCTCCAAAGGTGTCTGTTGGGTTGCATGGATAGAGACTGGGATTTGTCGTTCCGTGTGACTGAGAGGTATCTCTGGGCCCTCCCGGTAATACAACATCACAGGAAGTTTGCAAGCATGTGACTAATGCGTTTAGTCACGGGATCTTGTATTACGGAATGAGAAAAGTGACTTGCCGGTACCAAGATTGAACTAGGTATTAAGATACTGACGATCGAATCTTGAGCAAGTAACATATCGCCGTACAAAGGGAACTGTATACGGGATTAACTGAATCTTTGACATCATGGTTCAACCAATAAAGATCTTCATGGGATACGTGGGAACCAATATGGGCATCCAGGTCCCGCTATTAGTTATTGACCGGAGAGGAGTCTCGGTCATGTCTACATGATTCTCAAACTCGTAAGGTCTCACACTTAACGTTCGGTAGCACTAGGGTAGTATTGAGCTATTAATAGTGGAAAGTCCGAAGGTTTTTTGGAGTCCCGGATGGGATCCGGGACGTCACGAGGAGCTCCGGAATAGTCCGGGGGTAAAGATTCATATATGAAAAGTTGTTATCTGGGTTCCAAAAAAAGTTTGATTTTTTCGGTATTGTGTCGGGAAGCTTCCAGAAGGTTCCGGAGGACTCTGGAGGGGTCTGGAAGTCCGTAAAGGGTTCCACCATGTCCTATACACTCGCATGGGCTGTAAGGGGCGCCCAGGCCTTATTGGGGCAGGCGCACCAGCCCCTACAAGGCCCATGCGTCTAGGGAAGGGAAACCCTAAGGGGAGGGCCCTCCACTTGGCTTGGAGGGCACTCCTCCCCCCTTGGCCGTCGCCCCCTGCCTTGCGAGGGGGCTAGGACTGGCACGCCCCTCCCTCACCCCTATATATAGTGGAGAGGCGCAGGGGGCAGCCAACCCTTTCACGCTTGCACCGTCTCCCTCCCGTTACTCCTCCTCCATGTTCCGTCAGTGCTTGGCGAACCCCTGCCGGAATTCCGCTGCCACCACCACACCATCGTGTTGGTTCAGATCGCATCTACCTCCTCTCCCTCACTTTCTCGATCAAGAAGGAGAGGACGCCACCGAGCCGTACGTGTGCTAACCTCGTAGGTGTCGTCCATTCAACACTAGATCGGATTGGATTGCAATTGGATTGTGAAGAGTATGACTAAATCAACCGCGTTACGACGGTAACGCGTTCAGTCTACAAGGGTATGTAGACACACTCTCCTCTCGTTGCTTTGCATCTCCTAGATTATATCTTGTGTGTTTGTAGGAATTTTTTTGATTTTCATGCAACGTACCCCTTCAAAAATAGCATATGGATCTATGTTTACTGTCAATGCAAAATAATACATTCTTCTACATGCACAAAGGGCATGAGATTGTCTATCGTCACCGCATGTTACCCACCTAAATGTCGATGAGTGTCTATCCTATGGTAGATCAATTGAATAAAAAAACTTTGCGCGTGATTTATTTGTTGTATCAACATATATGTCAAATCATTCCTATCTGAAGCACATGCATGCATAAACATAGTACATAAATAGAAAACAAATATATTGTACAAGTTCGTATGTTTGGAAGAAAATTATTTATTTCTCTATCGCACAATACCACATTTAGTATAGAAAAACGCATCCAGTTTGTATGGTATTATTACTCTTCCGCCTTTCCAACTAATATAAAGTGAATTCGCCGTGTGTAGTATCATTGGTGTGATCCGTCAATCGACATGACATCTCGTCAAATAGTGTAATGCCAGCTGTTGTCCAGCCGTGTGCTCAGCCATGTGCAACCATGGGCATAGATGGGCCTTCGGCACCTGGGCCCTGGAAGTTCTTTTACTCTTACCTACATGGATTAAGTATTGGGCTTGGAGTAAGCCCAGCATGGCCCATGCACAAGAAGCCATGATCCCTTTCGAGCGTCGTGAACTCCTGACTTATACTGCCTCGCACGATTGCACCCATACACACACTCCTATGCTCGCGTCGCCTCTCGATCTAGACCGCTTTTGACCTAATTGATTCTGATTCAGCCGATGTTAAACAAACATGCCACCGTGGCTTGTCTACTTTTCACAATTGGAAGTGACATGCAAATAGTCACACAAAAATATCCAAGCGAGTGAATCAAGCACAAAGAAAAAAAGAAAAAAGAAAAAGAAAATATCCACACGAATCTCAACGTAAGATCAATGACCTAGGAGTTAGATATGCAATACTTATGGCACATCTAGATGTGCTTTAGCAAAACCGTATATTTATTGTCACATGAGATAATACTAATGGATAGTTTTGGTTAGGGCAAGGCTTAAAAACCATGCCACCCCGTGGTGACATGCAAATAGCATATGGATCCATTTTATTGTCACATGAAACTAGGAGATTGTGTAACCTTCTAGATCGTCACCGCGTGTTACTCATCTAACTGTCGATGAGTGTTTATGATAGATCAACTGAATACAAAAAGGTTGATGTGTGATTTTTCTTATTGTATCGGCATATATGTCGGTGACAGTCATATGTGAAGTGCATGTGTACATAAACATAATACTTATCTTTCTCAGTACAATGGCAATATTTGTATAAACAAAATCATCTAGTAATACCATACTAATGATTGGTCTCCTACTTTTCCAACTAATAAACAATGTGAAATCCACTGCATGTGACGTTATCGATGTTATCCATCTACCAACATGACATCTCGACAGATATGGTGATGCCAATGGCTATGTAGTGCAAGCGGCGTACTCAACCTCGTGCGGTTGTCAATACGTAGAAAGCCTCGGCACGTTTCGTCCCACCGATTAGCTCATCTATCAACAGTTTATTATATGTATTCTCTTTTTCTTTCCCTTTGAGACTCATACTATCCGAAAATTATCGTGCGATCGTGACAGCTCATGTCTATTGTCAACTCGTCATCATGACATTTAGCTACTCCACATATAATCATGGGTTTGAAACATGATTATAAGATAGCCGGAGGGCGTGTGCGCTAAAAGGCCACGCTAATCAGCCGCATCTGTCATCGCGAAGCATAATCAAGTCCATAAAAGCACTATCTCGCGGTGAAGCAATGTTCAGAGCTACTCGTATATATAGACGGGGACATGGCAGTTGTCATGCATGGGACCTCGTGGGAGGGAGCGCCGGTTAATCAAACCGATCAAGCGGTTCGGCGGGATCGGACGGCCGCGGCTAGCTGTTGCTGTGCTGCATGCTGGCATCGTCGTCTTCCGAGCTGTCGATGGATTAATTGTGGATCGGTCGTTGCCGATAATAGCGACGTAGTAGTAGTAGTAGCGTCCGGTGAAATACAACTTGTGCTGCTGATGGTGGTGCTCCGGGCTGAGTATATATATATCTTTCATCTGTGGTTTGTCTTTCCTTTTCCATGGCTGCTAAAAATACTTTGCTGTGGACAGCGACGTGGAATACTGCTACTGGTACGTAAAGTCTAGCCTCACAAAAGATATGGGTGTAGGTTAGGAGCGCTAGTGCGTGGTGGATATTTTAGTAGCAAGTGGTGGGAGTATAAAAAGAACTCACGGAAATATGTAAATCAGGAGGAGACTTCCTTTAAAAAAATATGTAGTGGTACGATCTCATATACACGTCTCAGTTGCAGGGTGTAACCTGTACGTGCGCACATGTAGGTGTGTATATATAGAGCAATACTACAATGTGGCTAGTTAGCTGATGCTGCGCACAGTATTTGCCCAGTCTAGATAAAAACAGCGTACGTACTGATTAACTGGGCCCCGTGATGTATTTTCGTCTACGGCTATACGTACGTCCGTGCACTGATCCGATGATCGATCATAGAGCACGAGTACGTAGTGCAAGTTTTATTTATTCATTTTTTAGGGGATTTTTTCCACGGCAGTGCAAGTATTTACTCCAGCATGCATATGCAACAGCCCATCGGTATAGGCCTACGAGTACTCCATCGACAACCGAGTATGTGACGGAGGGGAGTCGCGTCACACTCGCCACGTACGATTTTTTTGGGACGCGTCGCGTACGATTAATGCACGTCGAGTCGTCGTAAACAGACAATAAAACTGAAAAAGAAATCGGTTGGATGGCAGATGCTGCATGTACTCCATGCCATGTGTTCTTTTTTTTAGGGTTCCATGCCATGTGTTCAGTTAAAGCGTGGCACCGTAGATAACAAAGGACTCCTACTACGTATTTCCACTAAAATAAGAACATAGTACTCCAGTAAAGTGTGCGTGGATAGAGCGCGCGCGAATGAAAAAAAAAAAGAGAAAAAGATAGAGCGCGCGCGGTAGTATACGAGTCGCAACTCGCAAAGCATGCACTACCGTGTACCGGAGAACAGCACGTGACAGGGAGGACATGGTGTGGGCGTCAGGGCGGGTCCCGCGCACCCTTTCCCCGGCCGATCGTCTTTCTCTGTTGGGAATTTTTTTCCTCTGTTGGGAGTTGGGATAGGGGATAACGATAACGATACGCAGCGGGAAGAGCAGAGCGAGTCGTTGTCGTCTTTCCCGGGGCCGGTCGGTTCGTTTCGATCCGGCGCTAGCTCTCACTTCTCCTCGCCCAGCCAGCGGCATCTGCCCGGCGCGACGCGACTAGGTCAAGTGGCGCGGGTGACTTGCATGCGTCACATGGATGCCCCGATGCGATGCGGCCTTTCCAGCGCCGGACGCGCGCGTGAATCGGCTGGAGGCGCGGCTGGCCAGGCAACGTAGTAGGCCACTGCTGGGAATGCCGGGCGAGGACCCTATTTTTGGCCCGCTTCGGGAGAGCGTGCCACCCCCGCCTCACGCCTATATTTTCCAGCAGCTCACCACTTGCCGCATCCGAGCCAGCTAGGCAGGAGTAAATGTATTGTGTTTATTGCCACACCACACAAGATAATGAGATAGTGTAAGCTCGGCACATTTCTATCTATACTAACATATCGTGATCTTGGCATGATCCACACACACGGATGATCGGAACAAAGAGTACTTCTTTTTACTTTCTAAAAAGGGTCAGATTTATTATGAAAGTTACTTGGAAGTATAAAACATCTCAAATATAATAAAAGTTTCATCGAGATTTTGAGACCACCAAACAACCAATATTGTCGCCTGACGAGCCGCCGACGCGCCGTTGCCACTCCCCTACCGGAGCAAGCTTGACCTTGTCGATGACAGTTGAGAAGTCCACGTGCTCCTAAAGACCAACGCCTTGGATCTGCAATGACGTCCTTGGACCCCTGCATAGGTCTAAAACATCTGGCACCAAATCATGCCACATGACCAGAAACCTTAACCTCGCCGTCCCAATGAGACGTCATGAATCTACGCCGGAGTTCTGTCGACTACGTCCAAATGAACGAACTCAAGTAGGATTGAGAGGTTGTGTCCGCTCTGGGCCGCTTCAATGTGGAGCAGCCGCTCCACAGCGGCATGAATGTGGGCAGCTGGCGCCGGGTGAGAACGCGCGCGGGCGAGGGAGGAGGGAGTTTGGGTTGGTCAGGGTGGTCGGAAGTAGTTATGGCGCTTTGGATAGTACAACGCGTCCGAACCGTGCGTTCCGGACGGTTGTGGGTGGTTTGAGGGTCGGCGTTGAATAAGCCCTAAGGGCATCTCGGCCGCGCCCCAACGAGCCCTCCTCAGCGATTCGCCGCCGGCGCGAAAAAAAGGCCCGGTCGCGCCCCGAAGCCCGTTTTAGCGGCTCGGGCCAGCGGTGTCGGCGGACCAGGCGAACCCGGCGCCTTAGGGCGCAGGGCAGCGCGGCGAAGTTAAAAAGCGCGTGGGCCCGTCTTGGAAGCGACGAGGGCCTTTTCCGCCGTTTGTTGTCGCTTTTTCGCTTCTCTCCCTTCGCTTCGCCTTGCTCCGCCATTCTCCTTTCTCCCAACCCCCGATCGCATCCGCCGCCATGCTTTGAAGAAGTACTCCATGCAGCAAGCGGCGGCGCGAAGCGTCGTGACCCAACCGAAACAGAGGAAGCCGAGGGCACCTCCAACGAAGCCGCCGGGCTTGTCGAACGCCGAGTGGAGGGTGGGAGTTCAGCGGCGAGAAGCAGTCACCGTCGATAGGCGGAACAGGGGGATAGCCAAGAAGGCCCGCGACAACGCGGCGCGCGCGGCGGCGTCTTCCTCGTCTGTCGAGGCTCCCGTCGTCAGCCACGCCCACCAGTACGCGCCCTGGGGACAGCAAGGCACCGGATCTTCATGGAGTTCATCGTCGCCCAGCTACGCTGACGGCGACGCGCACGGCGGGTTTAACCCAAACGTGACCTTCCCCCATGGTCACCCCGCTACGTGCACGCTATCGCCCGCCTTCGCCGGCGTGCAACAAATGGCACGGAATCGTCGAGGAGGTCGCGGCTCGCCCGGAGAGCGGCGCCAGCGTTGAGGATCAGGTACGCACGCCGTTCGCCGCACATCTTCGTCCCTCGCGCCACCGTCGCCAAGCTGTTCGTCCATCCGCGCAGCTGTTGCGCATGTTCGCCATGTTCCAGGGTGACAACCAAGACGCCGACTTCAAGCACCTCCACGTCTACAAGCGCATAGGCAAGTGCGAGAAGTGGGCGGAAGTCCGACGTGCCCTTGACAAGGCCAAGGAGACATACAAGCCGGACGCGCCGACTCCGGGCGCGTCGGAAGGGCGGCCGGACGGCAACAAATTGGCCAAGAAGGGGAAAAACGCCGACGCGGCAACCGCGCGAGTCAGGAGTCCATCGAGCATTGCCTCGCCGACGTCGAGCCGGGCCGTCCTCACGCGAAGAGAAGATCGGCGCGGTGGTGGTGCTAATGAAGAACAACGCCATCAAGCTCGACTGCTCCGGACGAACGTCGCCGTGAAGAAGAGGAACACCGACATAGCTTTCACGATGGGTGGGGCGGACATGCTCGAGCAACGACGAAGCTCAAGGCGTGGTACACAGTGCGCGTGCCTCATCTGAACGAAATTGCCGACAAACGCGCCCACGACGCCGACAGCGCCCACGGCCCGACGGACGCCAAGCCCGAAGCGAAACCTCTACGTCGGCCGCCAAGCGGCGTCGAAGGTTGCCGCAGCGCAGCCCAACACCGGCAGCTCCGACATCGCCGAGCTCGCGCGACGCCGACTCCGCCAACACAGGACCAACCCGCCGAGTGAATGACCCCCGAGGCGGCGCTCTGTTTTTGTAACGACGGACTATGCCCGATCGCCGGACTTGCGACGTCTTGAGAGCGGGAATGACCAAGTTTGAATTTATCGCGTCTGGGGCGTGGCGTGGGTGCGTGTTGGGAGCTAGCTTCAGGGGGCGAGCTAAGCCGCACGCCGCCAGGATGCCGAATTTAGACGCCCTGGGGGGCCGAACGGCTGGAGATGCCCTAAGGAACAATGTGAAATTCACTGGATGTGACGTTATCAATTTTATACATCTATCAACATGACATCTCGACAAATATGGTGATGCCAATACCTATCTAGTGCAAGCGGCATACTCAACCTCATGTGGTTATCAATAAATAGAGAGCCTCGACACGCTTAGTATCATCAATTGTGATTAGCTCATTTAACCACAATTTATGTGTTTGTTTTCTTTCCCTTGAAGACTAATAGAAAATTATCATGTTTACTTTAACGAGATGGCATCTAAATAACACGTGGTTGGCATCTTAGGATGCCGCATACACAACATAGTGGCCAATAGACAAGTCGTTTCGTTTAGCTATATTAACCGAGGTGAGTAGCCTATTTCGAAATATTTGCCACGAGAACACCTTCACTTTGAGAGGGATCCGAGCTTTCCATAAACCCCCTAGCTATGCCCAAAGTAGACAAACCCATCTATTTATACCGCACTAATGATTGGTCTCTTGCTTTTCCAGCTAAGAAACCAAAGCGGAACTCATTGTGTGTGTGTGTGTGTGTGTGTGTGATGTTATCGACGCAATCTATTTGTCAACATGATATCTCTAAG